>KQ085900.1:191567-245846 GCA_001020605.1 Schizopora paradoxa
GAAATTCGCAATAAAAACTGAATATGTGTCATAGAGTCTTTGCTATGATAGGGTCTCCCATGAATAGATGCATAATATTTCTCATAACATTAAAATTGCATGTACTTAGGAGGGAAAATCAATAAAAATTCAAATTAATATCTACAGAAAGGCTGTCCAAAAAAAACCAGTGTAGCTAGGCACCCTATCTAATGTATGGAGATGTGTTGAGTTATTATCTCTCATCTGAATGAACAAAAATTCTCAGAAAGAGCTGTGTTCACAAAATTTTCCACTTTCTCTGACCAAATTCTTCCAAATTCTTATTCTTTTGAGGAATGACACCCAGCATCACCCACATTCACAAGGGAAATATGTTCATAGAAAGCTCAATTGCACAGTACATTGAATCCGTAAATTATGACCAAGTCTTCAATTTAATAAAACTACAATCATTATTTTCAAAAAATATTGATTCATCTTGAAATAGCTAACTTTAGACATAGTAATCTTCGGGTATGCCTAGCGAGCTTCCCCTTCCGTAGACGTGGGTTTGCCCACATATACAAACATGGTTTCTTTTCCAACTTTGACTTCCATGTTCGTCAACGAGGCAGCGGACGAAGACGCGTCGGTGTCGTGATATCACGCAAAATCCATCCTTTACCGTCGAAATTCGAAATTCTGGACGACTTGCGCGAGAGCAGAGCGACAGAACATCGATATCAGGCTTCGCTCTTGCCATCTTCGCGCTTTTGCAAATTCAAGATCTACATCTACTTCGAGCAGCCTTCCTTCCATCTTTGCGTTTTGCAAATACGAGATTCGATTTCTGGCATCCCTCCTTCTATCTTCGCGCTTTGCAAATTCAAGGCAGTTCGATCTACATCAAGTATCTCTCCTTCCATCTTCGTCTTTTGCAATGATCGTTTTGGTATTTCAAAGTTCGAACCCCCGTCTGCATCAATCGACGGAGTTGCCTTTTCTTTGCATCTTGATTCCGTTGCTGCTGGGACAATTCGAGCACGAGCGAACCCTCCGAGCAATGATGATGCCTTGCCTCACTTTCGATCCGAGTCTTTTTGCAATTTCAATGCTCATGGCCAAAGTTCAAACCCTCGACTGCATCAATCGACGTTATTGCCTTTCCTTGCATCACGATTTAGTGTTGCAAGTAAAACGCGTCAAGGATTGGGTGTACTTCCCCTCCTCCTCCCGCGTCGGCCTTCCGTGGATTCCACACTCGCTCATAACAAAACCAACGAGATGTAAAAACACCTCTTCTCCCTACCTATCCTCCCCTCACTCAAAAATAGCTCTCCTACTTCTTCCGCGAACTGGGGACTATTTCGAGCGACACCTAACCACAATAATGGCAGCGACGAAACGATGACGAGAGAACTCGCAAGGAATATTATTACTCGCCTGGAGGATAGGAGTCGAGGAAGGTACGTTGCCTCTCTCGGTCTCTCATACGCGTTGCAATTCAAATGAATTCGCACTGCTACGTGTCCGAGTCTTTATCAATGTACGCGGGAAGGAGAAGTAGCAATGCAACGACGCGACGACGTAGACGAAAAATCAAGGAGGGTTTTAGGGTGATGCCGTGGTTTGACATGACGCGCTCTATACGTTCAGCGTTCTCTCACTCAACCGCGACGATTTGCTAGGATTGCTACATCCCCTTCTCATGACGATTCAGAACCCATGGAAGGACCCGGAAGGCAGACCGTGACGCGCGAGCCTTCAACGAAGGCTTGCATTGCCTTCGCGTGCTCGCTCTCAATGAATTACTACGAATGCACAACCCCTTCTCTCGTTGGTCGTGGTGGTACCCGCGAAAAGAAAGCAAACCGTGACGCGCGAGCCTTCAAAGCTTCAACCAAAGCTCGAGTTGCCTTTTTTTTCTTCATCCCAAACTTCAGCGTGCCAGTGCCAGTGCCTTCTTCCGTTTTTTTCACGTCTCGCGCAGAATACTTCCCTCCGGATGGAAGTTTCAAACAGACAATCAAACAATCAAACTCGTGCGGATCCTCGAGGACGAATTGTTCTAGTACGGGTAGTAGGTACGTTCCAGACCTATCCACCTTTTCGTTCTATATGTCTTCTTAGACTCTTCTATATGCGTTCCCCATATGTTTCTTCGAAATCAAAGAAGGAATTCACGACTTCACGACTTCCGACATGTGTGACTGACTGACTGCTACATGTGTTATGTTACCTGTGCCGCGTCTCGAATCCGTCTCGCCCGGCTTCGCGGGTATGGCTGTCTTAGCGAACAGTCTGATTTCCTCAGGCTCTTTTCCTCCCCCTCGTGTTTTCTGTGTATGTTTTTTTTCTATTCTACCTAGTCCTCATGTTCCCATTTTACTTGTTGCGTCGTTTCTTCTTTCCTATCTTCCCTTTCTTCCGTTCGTCCGTCCCTCCGGCCGTATGCTGAGTAACACCCCCTACTGATGATCGGTCGTGCCTCGCGCCTCGAAGCTCTTGCAACGTTGTCGACTTCGAAGTCCTTTCAAAGTTCTATTTCCGTCCGATGACGCACCGACTTCGACGCTCTACACCCGGTTCTTCCTTTTCTTCTAATTCTTGAAGTCCTAGGCCTTCTCGGGTTCTTGGTTCTGTGCTTGCTCGAGCTCGTGTCCGAGTACTGTAACCCAGAACTCTTGAGGTGTAACGTTATAGTGTTTGCTTCCTTTCCTTTCGTTTGCCTTTCGCTTTACGGGGAATCGTACTCGGGATACCGTGATAAGACAGGCAATGGACGGTTGCGAGGCACATAGAGGTCCTCGGTTACTTGACTCGGATTCGCTTTTTCTTCTTTCCTTTCCTCCGAGTCGTTGCGTTTCTCGAGGCGGCTGCATCTCGTTGCAGAATCTCACCCTCACTGTTACTACTACACCTCACAGGAAACGATATCCTGCCGACTCGGATCGATTGCGACGCAAGCGGAACTTTGACCCTCCTCCGAGTGCAGTCCTCCAAATTCCCTTCTGTTTCTATTTCTATCTACTTTTTCTATCCGTAACTCACTGCAACCCGTTCATTCATTTCGTAGGAATCAACGCGGGGTTCTCCAGCGTCAATCTGTCGACGTCACAAAGGCTCAGATTTCTATTATCGTACGTATGGTGACGATTGACCCGCCCTGGTATTAATTCTATTAATGTTTCTGCAGTGCTACGGCGATTATGAAGGAGCAAAGCTTCAAGATCTTCCTCCTTCTTATGGGCTTCGAGGCAGTTGGGCTCTCGGGTCGCGTGCATCATGATGGGTACATGTACATGTATTCGTGCCTCGTTCGAATTCGAATTCGACGGCCGTCAGTTACCGTCTGAATGGAAGACATAGCTTCGGCCTCGACTGGACGCGCGCTTCGAGGAGGACGAGGACGAGGAGGTAAGACTGGTATTGTTGATTTTTTCGGTCGCGTTGGCTGACGCATGATGAGAGCCTGAGGTTGAGGTTCTGTGACTTCTTTCTTTTAATTTTAGGATCGGTTTCGGGGTGTCGCCAGTAAGCAAATTAATATTGCAGTGCGGTGATGCTTAGGAAGGAGGAAAGCTTCAAGATCTTCGTTGCTATTGAAGCGTCGAGCCTCGGGTTCCCAACAATCCGTTCGACAAAGTCCGTATATGCGTCATGATGTATACAGTATCCGTTCTCATCCGTATGGGAGGAAAGGCTCAACGTGCGCTTCAGGCGCCTCGATTCGGAGGTAAGACTGGTAATTTTCTATTAACATCGCACTGGCTGACGAGTGATGAAAGGCTCTTTAGCTTCTTCTCTTTACATGCCCCTGGGCTCGATTTCGATGCGCGCTTCGAGGAGGACTCGGACTCGGAGGTAAGACTGGAATCATTTATTTCTATAATTAATTTCATTGGCTGACGAAGGATGGGAGTTTGAGGTTCTTTGACTTCTTGGGTTCATAGCCTCGCTCTCACCTACCATATCGTAGCACGCGTTGATACTGGCCAGTCATACACGGTCTACACGCGACGACGAGACGATAACGAAGAGATCAGCAAGTTGGGATACATAGATGGAGTTTGCAGATACACGGACACGATACGACATTCACGAACGATTCGACGAACCTCGCGACCACCACGCGACCACCACGCGCAACGCGCGACGCGTTCACGATCCATACACGCGTTCAATGCAGGCGTGTCCGTGTCTGCTTTGATATCTCATTCAACCTTATTTGCACGTCATCGGAAGTCGAAGGTACGTTCGCTTATCCGTCTTTATTACCGACTCTTACTCACCTATTGCTTGTCTGGCCCGGGCCTCTTTCATTTCATTTCACTTCATTCATTTCGCTTGTGGTCTGTGAGTGAGGGAGTGGGCTTCCCTCGGCGGACGTCTACGGAATTAGAAGCACGTATCGCGCATACAGGGATACACGCAACGATGCATTCTATAGCGCAGTTTAACTGGTGGATCCACGCCTCGCCCTATCCCATCTCATCCCATCTCTACCTATCTCACCGAGGCATCTTCCCTTGCTATGTTTCCTATCTTCTGTTTTTATTGAGGCACGATCGACCTCGGTACGTCCGTCTACTAGCGACATTAAAACTGCGTGTCCCCGGGTGTGTGAGATAGCCTGCAAGTGAGTGAGTGAGAGCCTGAGGTACCGATGAGAGTAGTAAGAGAGCGTGTATCTTATCAGGCAGGCTATCAGGCAGGCAGGCGGTCGTTATCTTTGACTGACTTGACGGACGTGCGAGTATTTCCTTAGTTGCTTTGCTACGACGATTTTTCCTTCGCGAGCGCACTAACAGTACTGGTGCGTGTGTTAGATTGACTGGACGTAACTCAACGTTAACACCGTAGCAGGGTGGACGGTAATTAACTCACTGTATCGAGCCGGCGAGAGGGTCGCAAATGGACATTCAGAAATGAGTGAATAGGTGAGTGAGGTATGTATTTTGATTGATGATAGCCACTGGCAGGCTCGGACTGATTGGTTATAGCGTTTTTGTCGCTGATCTTCACCTCGAATGATACGTCGTGGGTGAGCTTGTGATTGACCGTTCATAAAATAATTTTACAGGATGACAATCCACTTCTCTGGGCCCCGTCTATCGTCGTCAATACTGTTTTATGATTTCGATGCGCGGTGCGATGCGGCGTTTCACTCCCTCGGGTCGGGGACATCTCACAATCGACTTCGAGCTTCAATCCGCTGGTACGCTACTAGTACTTTGCTCTACTAAAAACTCTTAGGCCGCTCCGTTCGATCCTATGGTTTGATAAATTTGGCTTATGATCGCCGGCGCTAGCGCAAATTTATTTTGGACGACGAGGACCTCGACGGCGTTTTCGAGAAGCCAGTGCTATACTTTGAGCTTGAGCAGTTGCGTTCGCCGAGGCCTCACAGACCCTCACCTCATCCCGACCCCGTCCTATCCCGTCCCGTTCAAGTTTTTTTTGTTATGATTGGCCGGTCTGGTGCTAGTGGTGAGTACCACTTCCCGTCTATCAACAATCTGTTATTGATCTACCACCACTCCGCCTCGGGCCCTACATCGTACTCCGAGCCAAGGTTGGCAGGCTCAGGCTTGCCTTACTGGGGCTCTCGATATCAAACCAAAAACTTGAATTGAAAAACTTAGAAAATTTGTGTGTGGCAGATTTCCTGGGCTGGGCTTATCGGGGAGCTTGAGCTTGTTTTGTTGCGAGAAGAGGAAGGACGAGCTCGAGGGGACGGCGCGATAAGGTGCGAAATTTGACGTTCGGAGGAGGGGGTGTACTCAAAATTTCTCTATTGCTAGGTTATGCATCATATGGGTTGGGTGGGTGCGGCGCGGAGATGGCGATCTTACCAGTGAATTAAGGCGTAGTGAAGCTTGAGGCCCGGTCTTGCTATTGGCTTCTCCCCTCTCCCCTTCGCGGGATTTTACAGGGTAGAGTAACGCACTTGCCTCCGAGGTGTCGAGAAACAGGGGAGGGTAAGGTTACTACCCTCGCACCGACTTCGACTCCGACTCCGACTCCGGCGAGTCGACAACGGCGCATATACTCAGGTACGCGTACAGGTAATCCAACACACCGCTGGGAGTCGGGAGCCTCAGTGATATTGAATATTGATTACTGAGTTCTAAAATCGCGAACCGGGGTGGTAGGGACGAGGGTGTCACCAAGGACTTGGCCAACGCTAAAAGGGTCGAATACTCCCAGTCTGGGGGATCTCAATATCTCAATGCTTTCAATGCTCGATCAGCTGGACCGAGGAGAGGGAGGAGGGCGCCACCAAGCTCTTGGCCTCTTCTTTCTCTGCACGCCAAGTGGAGGAGAGTGAGTGAATATTCAGTGTCTTGCGCCACGAAGGTCTTGGGCCTCTCACCACCTTCTCCCGGTCTGTAGCTTACTCTCCCAGCGTGTCATTGAAATTTCTAGGAATTTGGAGTGCTGGTAATGTTATATTAATGACAGAACTCCCCCCGCGAGACTCAGGCAACCACCCTCGCCCGCGGCTTCAGACACGAACTCGGCCTCAGAACACTGGCAGAACAGTGGTAACGCACACGCAAAAACCGAAAATCCAATACGGCTCCGTATCGGCGGCTAAGCTGGTTACTTGCGACGACGAACGACGGGACGGTCATTCAGTGAAGGGGGTTTTTGTGCATGTACACTTGTCCATACATACGAACACACCCTCAGCGGTGCGCTCTCACTGGTGCTCATACTGCCCCCTCACCCATTAACCAATTGTGAAGTGAGCCCCTACACGCTGCCAACACTACCAGGGCCTGGACGGACTCGGATTACATGGACTTAGACGACTCTGCTTCTTTCCATGCGTTCAAATTCGGCACGCCAGTGTATGAAGAGAAAAGGCCCGCGAATCTGAGTCTCTAATCTTCTCAATAAGTACTCAATTACGCTTTACTGTATAGTATGTGTACAGAATCTCCTTCGAATTCGCCATTTGATCCACGGACGACCTAATGCATGAGTTGATGTATTTATGGTTCGCAGCGCGGCGCGTGGATATGATTTTACCACTGGCATTAATATTCGTCCGAGTTCCCATCCCAGCCGCACCGGGACGGCGAGAGAAGACTTAATTAACAGGAGTTTGGGAACAGAGGAAAGGATCAATTAGGAGACAGCTAGGGCTGGCGAGTGGTGTTCTCCCAACCTTCCGTAGTCGCTGATCGTTGGCTTTATACGGACCGTCGTGTGTTACTGGCCATGGAAAAACCTGGAGACGTGCGTGTGTGCCCGAGATCAGTCGTCGTATTATCTCCCGAGTTCCCTTTCTCGTTCTTCTTTCTCTTGAGAAATGGGTGGGTATGGATGTATGGATGCACGAGACAGAGATGGTATACGTGCCGGAGGGCGCTAGACCAAACTCCCTCTTCATGCAACGTTAACGTTAATCCGCCTCTGGCTGACAACCTCTCCGTCGCCCAAAACGCTCACTTCCGCTGATACATGTTTTACTCGTGTATGGGCACACTCGGACTGCTCGTAAGCTGAGTATGTGAAGCGCGGCGGAGCCTTTAGACTTTTTGAATGTAGGTACATTTATAGTGATACGAGTACGTACGTTTGGCTTGTCGGCTGGTGGACACGCCCACCCCTCTTTCACTGGACGTGTAATAGAGTAGGATATGTACCGCCTTTGGATGGATTACCAGAGTACCCTCGAGTTCCCTCGATCTCAGGTCAGGCCCTAGGAATTCTGTAGGATGATGATGCATGATGTGCGCTGACGTCGCGAGGTGAGCGCATGCTTGCAAGCAATGTATACGTACACGTACAAACGCCAGATACACATATCGATTGCTTCTGAATTGAATGAATAGGAGTTTAGGCATTCCGTTTCCTCCGCCCGACACCAGTTTCGATCCGACTTTGCGAGGATGAGAGACGAGGATATCGATTGGGCTATGCCGCCGGAACCCCAGAATTTATTTCGACTTTCTTTTTCATGTCCGCGAGTCGTGCATGCACTGGTAGGTCTGCGGTATGGTGCGATCATGATTATGCACATTTCTCCATTCCACCTTCGGTTTCGCGGACAATAGTGGCGATCCCGCCAGGGTTGGCGATCGTTTGTTCTAGACCTCGACTCCCTCGGCACGCATATGTTATGTATATGTCCTCGAGCGGACGGAGAGGCAGCGACAATTGGCTGGCGACCCCGGTTTGTGGAGTGGGCGTGTACTAGATGTTACCTGCAATTGGATATCATGTTCTGAGCTTCTCCCTCGGCACCGGAGCTCCGTCCTTGTGACAGGATTGGCTGGTACTTTGTCTTGTAAGTAGATAAGAGACGGATGAATACACTACGAACCTCAGATCTGAGATCAATCAAGGACACGGTCCAATTGCAGGACGGGGAGAAGGATGCGGAATGGAAATGGTGTAACCAATCGTCATCGTTGACCGCGATAGAGCTTGACTGACCTCGGATGGATCGGTGCGCAAAGGGGGGCGTTCGGTGATTGGATGAAAAGGGGACGAAGGAGAAGGGAGGGAAGAGTGAGCGAATGGGAGGCGACCAAGGGAACTGCCCGCGTCCGATTGGTTCAAAGTTGCTTCACTGTCGAATACGGGCATAAAATTGTTCTGAAGTCATCATTATCTTGCGATTTCCAAAAATTTGGATTTTGAAAACTTACGACGATATTATCTCGCCGTTGCCGACAATTCGTATTCCTACCGCCATCGTGACCAGCTTGAAGCCTAAACCTCGTCTAATTCTTCTACCGTGCAGCGATGACGACCATGCGCGTGGTTGAGATGCAACACGTATTTACATGGCGTCGGAGCGCTACGTGCCTCGAGCTCACCCGGAATCGCCTGCTGCCAGGAGCACCGTCGTCACCGGGAACATATCCACGCGTTCGACCACAACCACGCGCTCATCTTCCTGCAACCGGCTCCAGGACAACACGACACTCAACGGTGGTCATGCAACGCGAGGATTAACCTTGGAATAACTCTCGTTTAGCTTTTTGCCAACGCCCGGTGGTTGCTCGGGATGCGCGTGCATCCGCTGCGTTGGAAACTGCCTGTGGCCCGGGAATGGTTCGAAATCGCGTGCCAACCTTGAATTCCATGTCGCTGGCAAGATGAAGTCTCCTGAGGGCCGGAAAGGCGCCATTCGCCATCATCAGAGTGCGGCCGAATGGCTATTGCGTGCATAGGTATGATGGAAGGTGTTGTGGCCGTGGTTGTTGTTGGAGAGGAAGGGAAACGCGTGGTTCAAAAAAGTTTCGGACTTGGATTTCGAGGTGCGTCCTTTCCCTCCATCTTCCGTCGTCCGACATTAACAAACTTGAAGCTGGAAGACGATAACGCCTGCAGCTTGGCTCCTAGCTTCATCAGAAAATCGTGTCCTACCCTACCCCGGATTTTCAAGGGGGATTTCAATTGAACGTGACGTCGATTGAGGGATTTACGGCCGACGGGAACAAAAATCCTATCACCCATCAAGCGCAACCATGCACCCACAGGCACCCGTCGATCTGGTAACAGCAGCAGCAATGGTACCACGAAAATATGAAACCGATGATACCACGCTGACGCGACCATGACGAGCCAAGTCCGAAACGTCCTTGCGGCCGACAGGATGCTTTCATCTTACGGAAAGCGCGTCTTTGGGTTCCCCTCTATCGCATCGGACAATGGAAATCGGAGGTGAGTACACTTAAGTTTGTTGGTTCGTTATCAGAGAGTCATTCTCTGACTCTTGAACACATGTTATCAGCATTTTAGGCCTACATCGAGGCCTCACCTATCGCTCGAACAGCGACCCAAATGAACTCTAGCCCTATCGAAGTGTTCTTTCAAGATACCAGCTCTAGGAGACTACTCATTCTCGCTGTCTTCCGAGTGCTGTGCCCCCTTTGTCGTGATACACGCCCCGCGAGCGTGTCTGCTTCGCGTGCGATCGAGGGATCTGCAGCTCGCATGACTTCATAGTTCGTTCGCATCCGCCCGGAGATCCTCGAGGAACACTCACTTAGGGACATACGCACGCTTCGCAAGAATAGCCTGAACTTAGCGGCCGTGGATCAACCATTAATTTGGGCACATACAGAATAACACAGAACGTCTTCAATGACAACATCTCCGAACCCCATACCGCGCCAACGAATGTCTGCGAGGGAGAGATCTCATCTGTGAACACCAACATAATTATCTCGGACTGGCACCGACGAGTCGAGAACACCCTCACGCGCTCACCAGCCCAGCTTGCTCTTCGCACACGGGCAGGTTTAATTGAGGAAAGGAACTCTTTGAACAGATTGCTATAGAGCCCGCCCCGGCGCGCTCGTCATTGCCCTACCCCGCATCCGAAAACGGATTCGAGGGCCTCCCGCGGTGTCATACAACGACGTTCGCGTCATGATGGGGCAGGATCACCAGAACGTTTTCGACGCCCGTTCATCCTCGGTCTCGGTCTCTCAGAGGACAATGAGTGAGAAGGGTGTGTGCGCAGGAGTTATTCTCGGGCTACTCCGTACTCTGGGCCTTGACCCGCACGACTTGAGAAGACGAGAAGACGAACCCCATACCCGAGTCAGGAATGCGCGGATATGAAACTTGATTGAATTCGAGTCAGCTAGCCAACTAGCCTATTTTCGCATTTCTGTCATTGTCGCGTTTGGCTGCGCTCCGACAAAGGGGAATCGCCTTCGTATGCATCTGGCTTTTCATGTCCGTCGAGTCCGCGTGCGGACAGTGTGGAAGGCAATGCGAAACAAAGGGACAAAGGGTATTATGGAGTGCGGGGGTGGGGTTCACGGCACCATCTCGGCCCTGGCTATACCACACAGAGGTACGCACCCGTAATTGGCGTCAAGCTTCAAAGGATGGTTAGGAACTGAGAGGACGCGGATGCCGAACCACGAACGACCGCAAGACCCGATGCCGGTGGAGGTACAGTAGTCTTTCCTGAATTTGGGCTCGATGCGGTATTGATCGCTAGTTATTGGCTGTAGATGGGGGAGCGTATGGGCGGTTTTAGCTGTTGCGGTGGGGTCAGATGACCCTTCTTGTGGGTTGTATCGGACTTGGGTCACACTCCGAGTTCGTGGATGTTCAAGAAAGCATGGCGGGTTGGCGAATTGTCATCTTGGCAGCTATCATAGGGGTTATGAAGTCTGGACGGCACCGGTTGGGAGTCTTTCAGTGGAGAAGGTGTCATCTATTTTATTGCACACTGCGGTGGGATAGGGTGAGTTAGTCATTCACCCTTTTCGCTATAAATTGTTGACTGACGTTTTCCCATTTCCACTCGTTTCTTTAGGAGGCTTTTAATAGAAGTTTGAAATGGATGAACCAAGATCGTGTCGCGTTCACATCCCAATCTCTACATTATACGAAGTACGCGACGAAGGGTAAGCATGAAACCAAATATTAATGATCAGTTTCATTTCTGCTGGATTTACTCACTCTTTTCATCTTCATTTACGTAAAGTGCGACCGACGTTAACCGAATTATCCTTATGAATGACAAGCGATTGCAAGAAAAAGTGCATAATTAATTTCGCTCCGGAATCAGCCAGTCCCCATTCCTCACGAGTCGCCTCCTCGAGGCTCGTAATCTATCCTTTCCTCTCCTCGATGAAACACGGTCATCGGTCTCAAAGATAGATAAAACTTTCTGGCCACGAGGAAGCATCGAGGATGACGAAGGCGACGAAAGGAATGCACTCGGGAGGTAAGTCGCCGACGTCATTATTCTCATCCAATACGTTCGCACCTTAATTTTACTCGCAGATGGTTTGCTCCCAGTCATCCATTGAGCTGTTTTCCTCGCGATCAACGGAACAAGACGCACGGTGCGCACTTTGCGCTTTACCCACTTACCCACATACACTTTAGGGACGCGAAAAGATCTTCGGTGTCGAGATAACTCACCGATGACCTGCGTAATTTTTCTTTTGCTCTCACTTCCCCAAGTCTGGACTAGCGGCTCGCCGCGGCGTTATTATTGAGTGGGCTAGCGCGAACTTGTCGGCAGACATGCACTACTTATGCATTACGGAGAGGGCGACGAGCACCAAGGTATGATAGCCTGACGCCGCTCCTAGTTCAGCCCACTGATATCTTCCCCACATAGACACAGGTTAGAGACCGTTGTACAAGTTCGGAAGATCTTCAACTCGAAGCAGGTTTCGTTTCGTCATCCTCGACTCCGCTGTCCCCAAGAGGAGCGTCTCGCCTGCGCATGAAGGCCGACCTCTTGGGTCAACCACACCACCTCTCAACTTCCCACTTCGCAACTGGACGCTCCGAACGCGCTACTCCTAATGTTTTAACTCTCGAAACGCGGTCTCCGTCCATTGATTCTCGCCCATCCCGGAACGCTCATGAAAACGTGAATTAAATTGCATGCGTGTCGGTAAGGGTCTTTCCCTTTTCTTGGCATGGAAAAGGCTAAACTCTATTTTGGCGCAGGACGAGGTAGATCTGTCGGGAAATGGAAAAAGAAATTGCTGTGGAGCGCGGGGTAATAGCCACGTTTTGCGGTGCTCGGCGAAGTTTTACCAGTCTGGGGAATTTCCGAAAATGCGTAACCGGATATGAATTGGACCGACAGACGGAATTAAATGTTCAAGATGAGCGCCGAGTGAAAAACGACGTGTTCTATCTCATTTTGATTCGAACCTGGGTAAGTCATTGCTGATTCTACGCTTTCGACTCTGATTACTTGATTTTGTTTTCAAATTACAAAATCCGGTTTATTTTATAGGACGTTTTCGCTTGGAAACGATTTAAGATACCTCAGAAATATTTATCGAAGCAACCTTTACATCAAACGTATCAAGCGCATCAAGTAGCTCCCCCATCCAACACTGAAGTCAGTGAAGATGATTGAACAAACTACCGACGAACAGGACCGTGATGTTCTCCCGGTTTTCGAGTTGAGCCTGGATGGCAGTTTGACGGCCGTCCTTACGCCGTACTCTCAACTCTCACAGGTGCGACGACTCGCATGGAAACAACTGTTGTCCAACCGAGAGTGCTGCGGTCCTTCAATGAAACCGAAGCCATTATTATCTGTGGGGAAAAGCGGGTGCGTGAACCCGTCGAACTCCTGATTGCGCTCATCTATCATAGCAGCACCCGGGGAAGTCGGAGTCTCGAGGAAGCGCATGGCGCAAGTCTGCGTCCAATTACGACGATGTGGAAAATGATAACTGATGCAAACTTCGTCGCTCTTCTCAGTTCCTTGCCAGGGCGTCCCGTACGGGACTGAGTGACTAATGAAGCCCGTTCATGTGAACCTAGCAGCGGCGTCATCATGGATGCGATAGACGGTCAGAAGCTCTCAAGTCGTACGTGGGCGCTCGATGTTTACGTTTGAATCGTCACTCAGGCTTTGGCAGCAACCTAGGCCATTCGTTGGCCAAGGAGTCCAAGAATTTTTTCATCGCGAACTCCTGTTTCACGGACGCTTCGAAGGCATCTTGAGCGCCTTAGTCGTCGAAAGAACAGCGGCACGTTCGAGGTCTCGTCATCTGCGATGGTTCGTCGACTCCATCGGTGCCCGAGCCCCTCACGTACTGTCTTATCAACACATTCAACAGGAAAAGCGGCTGAAAACTTCTCCCACCTCGTCAATACAAGCCTTTCTCCGCCGATGCTTCAAGTTAACAATTTGTCAATAATTTGACTTTGCTTAAAGGTTTGGATGCCGTACAAAGAAGTCTGTGGTGAGTAAGGCCTGGTAAGGCCCCGCACCGTCCTATTTTTAAGCCAGTCTTACTGATTGCCCGCTTAATATCAGCGTATTGCGCCGACGTCAAATTGATCGTAAATCATTTGAAAGCCAGGCCATCTTCAATCACTTCCTGTGAAAAACGAAGGAAAAAATCTTTACACGACTGTTGTCATGATCGACACACTTTACGTTTTGTGCGATCGGTCGTCCTGTTTCATCTCCTCGGTGAGAGCTCACTTCTCATGTAAGTACGCGTTCCGTCCACGATGAAGCACTCTGACAACCCCAAATCACAGGGCAACTCCCGCACTTCGTCATTAATTTACTCAAGTTAAATAACCAATTAACCTCGCAGGCAGGTACCCGAGACGAAGGTATCCGCCAAGATTCTCGCACGTGAATAGGACCATGAAAGGAATGGAGTTCGCAGACAGGCCAACTTTGCACTTCAATGGATATCTCCCGAAAGGTCCCTTTTTCATTGGATAACCACTTATCTGCTATGAGTTCTCACAGGCGGGCTTGGGTATTCTCCCTCTTTCTTCCTCCCTTCCAGCACGGTGTCGCGCGCGTAGGCAAAGCTATCATCGGTCGTGAACAAATCGAAGGAGGAACCTCGGAGATGAACACGCACGGGCGGCAACTTTCGTGACGCGTCTCGACGGGATGAGGGGCAGTGAAGACCAGACGTATGGCGATTAACGCGCGAGCGCAGCGAGTTCACGGACGACGATAGGTTTTTCCTGCTCTTTGCTTCGCTGGACTTGAGGACACGCAGAAAATGGGCGTTTGCAACACCCCCCGCGAAGGGCCGCGACCATTTTGCTCCACAGTCGAGAAAAGTTTTGTGCTTCGACGGATCGCAAACACCGAGGTCCAATTGAGGACGCAAATCTATCGATCTTCAAATTTGCAATCGTCGATCTGTTTACTCGAGATCCGCCACGGCGACTCGAGTTGAGGTTCATCCCCGGACCTTTGGGAGCATTATAACGCACGTAAACTTCTATTCAGGTCGTTCCGATAACAAGGCGACTATCACGGTATTTATGACACGTATGAAGTTGCGTACCTCAAGTTTGCTTTGTCGGGATGAGCAACAATGACGGCCGCAAGCAAGGGGAATTGCTAATGAAGGTGTAATCACTTATCAACTCTTCTTCCAGAAAACCACACCCACCACTAAATGCGCTCCGATGGCAGAAATCACGACATCGAACTCTTATCGTGTTATGATATCGACTGTATGAAAATCTGGTTTCTAAACCTCGACGATCTTGCGTGCTGCCTCTCCGGGTACCAAAATCCAAAAATCACGGGCGACTTCTGGGGAAGATGTCGAGGAGATACTCGTTGCATCTAGCTTCGCATTTGGCGTAATACACAAAGAAACAAATTAGGACGAATGGTCTCGTAACTGCCGATGAGCCGGGTTGTCTGCCTTTCAAGTTGAAAATGACCAATACGCCCCGACATTATCTTTATCCTCTCATGCACTCTCAGACCGCAAGTCCATCTTATGACATTGACTCACTGGTTCACTGCAAACTTCGCCGTCTTCGCAAGTCGCTCCGAGGCTCCCGAGTTCGTAACCACTCGCTTCTCTCGCCTTGGGACTCTAATTTCAGTGTTCGTGCTGAGCAATCACCTCTTGATCCTGAGACGTCAGTTTCCACTAACGTACATCAACCTCTAGGATTTGCTTCCGAGTCTTTACTGTCGACCCACCCACGCGGTTACTTGCACTGGGAGGCACCCAACACCATGGATCTGGATCTCTTCAGACGATTTCCACGAACCCGAAACCATGACTTTGGGTACTCACTCTTTATGAGAAACGTTGCGCACCACTTGCTCCAATGCTGGATATTCAATATCACCCAAATCTTCAGAAGTCAATTCGTCAATATCTTAACTTCGAAGACACACATGGAGGCTGTGCTTCTTCTCTATGTTTTGTACAATCCGGCGAACGACGACGATAATTTCCTAGGAGATCCTTCGTTGACGATCCTTTGACCTCCGGTACGGACGTTGTTATTCAGATTTTATTTGACGCTCGGCTACTTCCTTACTAAAAAGTACCAAGGGAAGTTTTGCGGTCTTTCGACACAAAAGGAAGGAGATTTGGTTGGAGGTCGCTTTCTTCGGTACGTTGCTGTTCGCCCTGCACCAATTGCGCTCATCAACCACGGTCTAAAATTATACTGACCTCGTACACAGAAAAGGCTCAGGAGTGGCACCGAAATTCAATTACCTCCTTCAACGCATTGTTGATCCATATGGGATTGGTCCTCGGATGCCGGCGAGTCTGTGAGCAGCGACGGAAGACGGAACAACGCAATGTATTCGAAGACCGCTCCGCTCTGCGGCTATGCTCTACCCCGGATTTGATGCTTCTCACCTCTTTGGAAAGGACATGGGGAAAACCGACGATGATCGCGAATAGGAAAAAGAGAATACAGGCTTGCCCATAGCGAATTTCACCAAGAATTTGGCTCTTCAGCGCAAGGTCGATGTTGGTGGACGTATGCTCACGGCGCATGGGACGGAACTCATCGAAGTTCTTGGGCGCAAAGGAACCTTGAGTTCATTGGCCGAAGGTGCATTTACGTGGTACAATCAAAATTTACTTGTCCTAGTGTGCTGATGTCTTCCTGTAGGACATCTTCTTCTCAATGAGATGCTACATTGTCCGCGGATTGGGTGTTGAGAGACAAATCGTACTCGAGACACGATAACCGAAGTTCTCCTTATCTTCTTTCGCCATGCTTGACTCATCGCTTCTCGATAGATGACCACTCGCAACAGTCAATAATCAAAATTCACCGCCAGTGCTATTCCAGGCCATCTGTGATTTCTAGTTGCATCTGCGATTTGGGTCATATTTCCGATTTCTGCCGAAGTGCCTTATGAGACGTTTTGGCCAAACCGATCAACCCTACTTCGACATTGGGCTCACAATATGAATCTGTGTTGGCCGACAACGAGCTTCTCTTCCCAAGTTCACCTTCGTGGCGTTCACCGGATCCATCTACACCGCGCAATGATTTCCCTCGATTTTATTGCCCCATGATGGATGAATGGATTAATTTGGCGTCGATGGGAAGGGTTGACGGTCGCACACGCTCAATCCAGGCAACAAACTAAATCTCCTCGTACTGGATCTGACTTGTGAAAATTCCGCATTATTCAGATATCGCGAATGGGGCTTAGGATTGATTCGTCGGTGGACCGTACTGAATCAAGATTACCACCGTGTCATAGCCTCGGACGTCTTATTCAACGAGATAGGGATTCCTGCGGATTTCCCGGTACTCGGTGTGTTTATCTTTTCGAACCCATTGCAGGAAATTGGGGTGCTTCTCATGCTCCCCTCCAGACGTAACTATGCGTTCATCTTTCACAGGAATAGGCCCGCAATTCGTTAGAACCGTCTGGACTACACTTATGCTGGACTTCTATGGCCGCCAGGCTCGTCGTTCAACATGATTCCCCAACCCCAGTATCAATGCTTACCCTCGTTCGTCTGCTATTTGGCTTTCATGACCTAGAAACGACGTAACGTATAGCTCGTCGTTCCACGCGATAAAACAGACCTGGACGTTGAAGCAAAAAAGCTCTTCTTAATGCTACGACGTGAGTAGTATCCTATCTTGTCCCACATGCAGGTTTCTGAGGAATTTGTTACTAAAGTTTAATTCTGCTATTTCTCAAGGGATCAACGAATCTGAAGATTGACCTTGTGCACCAGAATTTCGTCGCAGTTAGACCTCTTCGCCGATCCTCCCTATTACCGGGTACTTTGCCCGCACCTTCCTGTCCACTGTCCATTCGCCGTGCATGCAATGGCTCTCCAAGTACGTTCCACCAAAATTCAGATAACAAAAGAATGCTCAAATAAACATCATACCCGGTCTGTGGAACTTCCCGTCACTTAGAAGACTGTAGCGCACAGAAATTGCTCTCTGAGGCCCGCGAGGTGACCGTGGCGTTCACTTGTTGTCGTATCATAGCTGATGATAGCTCAAGCTATTCTCGACGGCCGCGGATCGGCGCCTATACACAGACGACAGCCATCATGACACTGACGACTTGTTTCTCCTTACTGTTCAGTTTTTCCATGCCTGGACCTGACTGGTGAAGGTCTCAGCTCCAAGGTACAACTGCACATGATGTTATCGAAGGTGACCTTTCTACTCCTAAATAATCAAGATGAACTTCAGAAGAGCCTGAGGAACTTTGCAGCTTCGATTTCTTCGAAAGTTCTCCGGGGGAGCGGATTGATGTTTCTTGCATTCGATTTTCACAAAGCAGAAAAGTGAGATTCCAAGGACTTGGATAAAGGTACTAGCATGGTTTCTTAAGTTTCGCGCTTCAGATACTTCGTGCCACCAAAGATGTTCGTGGTTTACCCGACTTTCCTGGCAGTCAACATGTCGAGCTAACTCAACTTTACTTCTTCATAAACGCTGATTAGGCACCGAGTATCGTTCATGCATCTCATCGCCCCTGTTCATGTGCTCTAGTCCAAACATATCTTCAAGCGGAGCTTTTCATGCCTCGAGGTAGCATCGAAGGTGCTGCATCAGCACAATAACATGATTCAACAATCCAGGCTGCAGCATTATCACTCCTATGGTCGCTTTCGTGGCGCTCTAATACCATCAGCAACCAACCTCTGAACGTTTTCACGTCGATGCAACCCCTATGGCGTTATGTCCGCATCGCGAAACCCGTCGAAACTTCTCGCAGACGGGACGGATGCCAATCGCACTTTCGCATGTTCCGCATGCACATGTATAACCCATGGGAGAGGCGACCGCATCGCACCTGCAAAATTTCACGTCTGAGCTGGCATGGGTGAACTCATACAGAATGCGGACGACTCGAGGGGAGAGAATGCCGTTTCTCTCGGACCGGCAAACATCATATTGGGCAACAGAAAGATATGTGTTGCTTCGTCTTCTGTCGTCCACTATCCACTGGTCTTATTGGCGGATCGAGTGCTTCTGCCCATGCAACTGGTCAACGACCATAAAAAAGAAGAACAAAGGTCCACTCATGGACATATTTTTTGCGTATATAGACTTCAAACTTCCTGTCGTAGTGTAGGGCCGCAATCCATTGTTTATCCAGGAGGAGTCTATTAGGGGTATCAAGTTGCTGGCAATGAAGACAAAGGTACTTTGGTAAGTTTGGTCATGAACGTGCTTGAAAAAAAGGGACATCGCCTGCTTCACGCCTGTAAAACTTGTAACCGGAAGGCATGCATGTCGTCAGTTCGTAGCAGATAAGGACGTCAAACAATTCGACTTCTCATTTCTAGATTCAGTCCTTCTACTTCGCTGTATGTGTACATCATTTGTCTGCGCACCACATGGAAGCCTCACCGCCGAAGGCGGGTTCAGAAACTCCAGCATCCCTACTTCTGAGTTCAAGAAAGTCAGAATCGTATTCCGAATCTCATGAGAGGAACTCACAAACCGTGCGATTCTTTTAGTCGACGGCCTGTACGCCATCGTAAGCCGGAAGACGTTTGCATGCTTCCGCCCAGTCCATCGTCCCTTGGACGAGGTCTGTAACCACGGAAATGACTTCGTCGATGTCACCGATAAGCTGATCCGTGGAGTCTCGTTCACTAAATGTGCAAGGAACCGCCCAGACGTGTCGTATGATGATACGCGTTTGCAAGGAAGTCCGAGATATGAGGTCAATGATGGGGAAGGGATGCAACGAAATTATCAGAGTTATAAGGAGATAATGAGGAAGTGAAGCGGAAGTTACGCACCGGAGCGTCATTGTCCGATTTTTAACGGCTATCGGGACGCAAATTTAAGTTGAAGGTTTGTTCCCAATGAAAGATGTCGAGTTCGTGATGAGCAGTCGTGTAAGGTATATGGATATCCGAAAACCAACTTACAGGCGAAATCTAAAGTTACACCAAACGGCGTGCCAAGTTCATCGTTACGAGCATACCGTCTCCCGATCGAGGTGTTGGAGTCGTCTACTCGCGAATATACTCCGCCCTTCCGTAACTTTGAGGCTGGAAAAAGGTGATGAGTTTATAGTACGAGCAATGAACTCGTAAAACTCACAAACTTCCTGGAGCAGGGGTGAAAATTCGGATTTCGCGCTGATCGGGACGATGAGCACTTTTGTTGGCGCGACGACTGGGGGAAGTGAAAGGACCTATAAATCAAATCAGCCTTGAGCGAAGACTTGGTGATAGATCAACTCACGCCTCGCTCCACATCTTGTTCCCTGGACCAGAAACTATGTTCCAGTAAACTGTAGAGGATACGCCCGAGACCGAAAGATGGTTCAATAACGTTGGGTGTAAACTCCCGTACTGGAAGAGATAAGTCATCATGAAAAAATGTCGCCCCGTTGAAGTAACCTTGACTGACCGTTCTTCTTGAACGTCTTGCGCTCGATGCTCAGATGCTCAGCCGTCAATTTGAATTCCTTCCCGTCCTTAGAAATCGTAGTGCCACTGAGAAGGAAAATAACGGTTAAGATATCTGTATGTCGAATACCCAAGTGACGCCTACCCTTGTGCTAATTCACCCTTGATCTTGGCAAACTGCTCTTCGGAGAGGGTTTCGAAGACCTTTTGGATGATGGCAAAATCTTTGCCAAACGTTTTCCCCGTCACCTTTTTGTTGAATTCGGGTACGAACTTCTCCTCGATGATCGGCTCTTCCAGCGCTTGTCGCACCTTGAGATCATGACCAGTTGCTTCGCTGTGCACTGACAAGTCGTAGGCAGCACGATCCGCGCAGCCGACGCACTCGACCCAGCCGTACGAGCTCTGAATCTCAGCGTCCCAACAGTCGGTCGCATAATGGGCCATCTCGTTACCCATGTGCTGGCGGAACCGTAGGCGGTTTTCGTCGATACCAATCTTCAACAGGAAAAGCTTCACCCGCGCGAGGAAGTAACCTAGAGTTTCGTTGGCGATGACACCCTTTTCGACGGCTTCCCCGATGGTCATGTGCGAGATCGTCGTGTGCCCGCCTGATTGTGTGTTTCGGTCGAGCAATGCCATCTTAACGTCCTTTACTTCGGAGAAACGCTCGTGTGACTTGTCCAATGGGTCGACATAATGCTCAATTTCAGCCATCGTAAACTCGCGAACGCGCATGAGGCCTGCACGGGGAGAAATCTCATTTCGGAAGGACTTGCCAATATGCGCGGATGCAAATGGCACGCGACCGTTGTTGAACTCGAGCAGCCGAGAGAAGTTGAGGAAGTGCCCTTGGGCAGTTTCAGGGCGCAAGAAGCTTCAACTTGATTAGATTCGCTTGAAAGATAAAGGAAGACTGATGCTCACCCGGGGAGATGGCCAGTAGGACCAATGCTGCTCTTGAACATTAAGTTGAATTGTTGTGGTTCCCCAACCTCGTTCCCGGTGTCTGGGTTGTTGATGGTATACTTTCGACACAGCTCGCCCAACTCCGGGCCAGAGTAATTGTCGAGCTATCGTGCAGAATTCCAGTAAGATTTGAGATGGAAGTAAATGAGTTTGAAAGGTAAGGTGCACGCACCTGAGCAAGGACAGACTCATATTCCGCCACGACGGAATCCTCCAGCTTCACGGCCGTAGTCTTGATCTTTTTCTTCTTTTTCTTATCATCCTCCTTCTCTGGCTGAGCAGCTTTCCCCCTTGCTTCCCGATCGCCAGCAAGACGGGCCTCAAGAACACCTTTCACAAGATGATCGGCACGGAGGACCTCGCCCGTCTTCGTATCCTTCACCATCCAGTCCGCGAAACGCGCCACATGCCCGGAAGTCTCGAAAACCTTTGAAGGAGTCATGATAGTAGTGTCGAGCTCGAGCATGTGTTCTTCGATCACGAAGTGCTTTCGCCACTCGTTGATTATATTCGCCTGGAGAGATGAGCCTGGAGGCCCATAATCGTAGAGACCCGCAACGCCTGGACAGATTACAATTTTATCAGCTCAATCTGACACCACAGTGGCCATCTCTCTCTTAGAGCATATGTTGGAGATATCGTCGTGATGCATACCATTGTAGATTTCGAAAGCCGGTGCGAAGAAGAACCTTCTGTTGAGTAACGCGTCGAGGCGATCCTTGTCGAAAGGATGTACTGATTTATTGACCGCTTCTCCTGCAGGCATCGCTATATGTTTGAATCTGATCGACGGCAGAGAGCGTGGTGGTGGTAAGAGACAAGATGCGCGCCGCCAGCGAGCCCTCAAGACGTTCATAAATTGTTGGCAGTGACTCGATAGCGAATCGTGGCGATCAAAGGTTTGCCTGCTCTATTTTGGGCATACGCCTGCCTCTTTCGGAGTCTTGAAGTATCTTAGGGTTGAAACATATGCTTTTATTTCTCTACGGCATATCGACAAACTATCTACTGGTTGAGCTTAGATACATCCGAATGTTGAAGTCTAACGGAGTTGAATGAATGGAGAACGAAGACATTCTCATCCAAACTTACAGAAATTTTTGATCGGCGCACAGCCACTTGCCGTGGCTCAAATCTCGAAGAGAACGTACATAATGGAGAGGGAAAACGTCTATTCGTTGCGATCGTATTTATGTGCGGAGGAGATACATTGCTTACAGCACACTACTGCGCTTAACGACACTGGTACAAACAAACCTTGAGGCATTCTTTTCCAAACCCTCCTTTCATTGTCCTTTAAATGCGATTGCGAGCAAGTTGGAGATTACGCCTGGAGCTTGGCCTTGAGGGTGTCCTTGAGAACCTGGCCGTCGGCAGCGAACTTCCTGATACCCTCGTGCAGCTTATCGAAGGCCATCTCGTCATTGAGCAGCGCCCAACGGAACGCATCCTCATCATCGACGTATGTGACTTTGGGAAGAGGATCGGCGCTCTTCGCTGTAACATGAGAAGATCATTAGCCAGTCACATTAGCCAGTGATCTGAAGTAGGATTAGACTCACCTTCTGCGGCATTCAGTTTCTGGGGTACTGGATCTGACGAGTTCTTGAGCTCCTCGAGCAATGCGGGTGCGATGCTTAACAGAAATTTAGTTCATCACGTCAGTTAGACTGTTTCACATATACTTACGTGAGGAAGTCGACACCAGCGAGTGCCTTGATTTCTCCGACCTAAGATTCAAAAATAACATCGTTAGTCAAACGTGCGAGGACATCAATAGCTTGATACCCACGTTTCGGAAAGAGGCACCCATGACAATCGTCTTGTAGCCGTGTTGCTTGTAGTAGTTGAAGATCTTCTTCACGGATTGAACACCTGGGTCAGCATCACCCTCGAAGTTCTTTCCGGTGGCCTTCTTGTGCCAGTCGAGGATCTGCAAAGTATCATTACATATATAAGTGAATCTCGTTCGATCAACCAATAAAAGGACTCGATACGAACACGTCCGACGAAAGGAGAAATGAGGGTAACACCAGCCTCGGCGCAGGCAACAGCCTGTCCGAAGCCAAAGAGGAGGGTGAGGTTGCAGTGGATGCCATCGTCACGCTCGAGCTCGCGCGCGGCCTGGATACCCTCCCACGTCGATGCAATCTTAATCAATACACGCTCCTTCTTGATGCCAACCGATTCGTAGAGAGCGATGAGTTGCTTGGCCTTGGCCTTGGTTGCCTCCTTGTCGAAAGACAAGCGTGCGTCGACCTCAGTGGAGACACGGCCAGGGATAATCTTGAGGATTTCCTTGCCGAATTCGACGAGCTAAGAAGAAATAAAGCGCATATAGTCAGCTTTACCTGACCCATTTCATCGAAGAAATCTATCACTCACCAGACGATCCGTTGCAGCCTCAGTCTGTGCGTCGAGGCTTCCGCCTTTCGACTTCGCGAACTCAACAGCATTGTCAATGAGACGAGCGTAGCCTGCCTTTTTGGCTGCTGCAAGAATGAGCGAAGGGTTCGTTGTGGCATCCTGTCCATGGCACGCTTCATCGTCAGGGAAGCATCCTCAAATCAATCAGCGAGCTTACCTGTGGCTTGTAGACAGAAATCGCTGTCAAAGACGTCCGTCAGCTTGACTGTACCATCATTGGGGATGATGGTGCACTATATGCACATGCAAATGTACTTACACTCGAAGTCACCAGAGTCGGACACGACGACGGTGCCAGACGCCTTGAGTTGGTCGAGGGAGTTAGACATTGTAGTGAGAGATGATATTGTGGTTGTCGAGGAGGATGTTGGTCGTGGTGGTGGTGGTCAATGGCCAAGTTTTATCAGATTGTCGGACTCCGTTGCCGCCGTATTTACTTTGACGCGCTCACACACCCACCCACGTTTAGCCGGGCCCGTCGGGTGCAACCGTTCCAGCCAATCATCGCGCAGAATTTGCTTCAAGTATGCTCTCAATATTAATTTGACATGTAAAGCTGGCCAGAAGGAGGCGTACATGGGAAGGCGTACTCACCTTAAATGCACAAAAGACTTCAAGAATTTGCTTCCGCTCAGTCCATGGCATGCAAAGGAAGGCAGGCAGAAATTATCGGGTGCAAAGGAAACTAAACATTAATCCGAAAAATGTCTCGACTTCGGGAATTGCGAAACTTGACGCTCTCTGCATCGGAGCAAACACAAATCTTTGCGAAGTCACGTTCGTACTACAGTCAGTCAAGTCCGATTCCTCATCCTAAAGCTTCCCATGTGGTGGGCCGTGTTCAGTTGATGGTGAGACTGAACGCCGAGCTGCCAATGATGAATCAGTCAATACGCGCGAGTATGAGAAGTATTGAACTGATGCGTACGTCGTCAACGTTCCAGTTCCAGATGTCGGTTCCGTGCCGGCTTGCGCTGTCTTCAGGTATTGGGAAGAGCTCACACCCTGGTTCGAAGTCAAATACTTCAAGAGAGTTTACAATCAGCAAGACATTGTTTTGGAAAGAAATTCGCTCGGCACCTTGAAGAAAGCGTTGATGTCACCGCTGAAACTGGTGATTGTCCCACTCGTCGGAAGGAACGAGTACACGTTGTTAGCGCCGTTCGACCCAAAGAACATGTTCCTGGCGGGCGTAAGTCAGCTTGTACCGTGACTATCACAAATTTCGAAGGTCAGATTGGCCAATGCACTCGAAGCTATGACGGCTCCGAATTGACCCGAGTCGACGTTGCGAATCACGTTTCAATTTTGGGATCGACATTCCAAATGTGCGAGCATGGCGCGGTCTGACCTCCCCGACTAGTTCACAAAGAGAACGTACCATGTATGACCCGCAATGTTCACGTTCGCCGCCTTCGGCGTTGGTTGGCCATTCGACCCGTATTCCGCCGAGATAGGTCCAGCGTTGTAGTTGGCCATCCAGATCATAATTTCGTTGACGTTCGCGCCCGTCGGAGTCGACGCCGTGAACAGATCAAACGCGACGTCTGCGACAGCTCCGCTCGACAGGGAGTAAGACCAGTCCCATGTTGCCTAGCATTTAAAATGGATTAGTAAAGCCTGTCCTTTGCACGGGACGCGTTACAGATCAGCATACCGGCATGCTGCTAATTGCACTTAATTGCTTTCCGATGCCTGCGTTGAGCTGCATGTCCGTGAAGGTCTTGACGCCGCTGCCACCCGTCCAGGTCCAGTTCGTCGTCCATGCGATCGTCGACCCGCTCATGGACGTGATGTGCGCACATTGCGACCCCGACGCGCCGCTAATGCCCCACTGGTCAAGGAGCATTTCGTAGTTGCCTGCTGTGACGGTGTCCCATTGTCCACAGTGCACAGATGTGTCGACGCTGGCCAAGGGGGTGGGCGATGCGACAACGGCACTGGCGAGGGCGACGAATCCGACGAGGTAAGAAAGCATTTTTGCGAGTCAAAGTGAGGAGAGTTCGATACTCGATGTTCCACTTCGTTGTTCATTGGCCTTTTATGACATTGAGATGCCAGCAAGGCCGTTATGTTGGTGGAGAACCGCCCCGTTATGTTTCCCCGCTCATGTTGACACCAGAATCGTGATCAGTTTGGTATACTTCATGATCGCCCGATGTAGTGGTCGGCGGGCCGCCGTTGTCAACGACTAGATACCCTACCATGAAAATGAATACGGGTATTTGGTATATCTGGGTGTGAAGTGTGAGTCTGGGTGTGAAGTGTGAGTACAGCGGGTCGCGACTCACCCGAAGAAATGTCAAAGCTGGAACGAACAGTCCGACGAGAATATCGCACCTTTCTGCACTTATCTTTCCAGACTCCAAGCTGAGGATGGAGACGGGTGTGTTGTCGAGGAAAGGTGGAGAAAATAGATTGATATTTGACGGCCCGTGACGCACAAATTGAACATAAACTTCGGAATAAGTCTGCGAAGAACCTTGGAGCGAGAATTGCCCATGACGTTTCTTCCTTGCCAAATCTGTACAAAAAATAGTCAGGTTACAATGAGAACCGGAGTTGATATCTTACGAGGAAACTACGGCATGGAGCTGGTCTGTCAGTAGTCACGTTCATCTTCATAATATGTCAGAAGGAAAGCTTTCTTGTTCATGCGAAAAAGGCAAAATTTAGCAACGAGCTTCGTCGAATAACGCATGGGGCTATTCTGGAGGACTTCCGGAGTGGTCGATAAGGCCTCTTGGACTCGAGTTTCGGCTCGCGGGAATCCCGTCACAGTGATGTCAAATGTAATCTTTGCTGAAAGATCCTTAAAAGCAGAAGAGACAAGATACTAGAGCATCACTTGACTCTCTATGGAATGTTTCTCCTTTTGACCAGAGTTCATGTGCTCGACGAAGAATTGAAGTATTCACGGTGGTACGTTTCGGTTTTGCATAGGATTTTGTGGGCCAAGGAGAAAGCATGCGATGTGACATGGGAAGTGTGGAGGTAGTGCATACACATGCTAAAAGAAAGAAAGTGAAAGAAGAATACGCTCAGCGACCACCCTTTCCTCCCTTCATCTGTTGTTTTGACACCTTGGGGCCTGAAGGAATATTGGAGCGAGCCTGGAAGAAGATAAGTTCACCAATGTGTCAAATAATCACGCAAGGGCGACGCACCTTTGTCTTGTCCTTCTTGGATTCCTTCTCCTTCTTCTCAGCCTTTGCCTTAGCAATCGCAGCCTGGCGCTGTTGGGTACGGGCGGCAGCGGTTTGGTTTCGGAGGGCGGCGATGGCAGAAAGATCAGCACCGACAATTCCACGCTGGTGCTTGACGGTACGGCGCGAGCGCTTCTTAGCGGTTTCCTCGCTGATACCCTTCTTGTGTGCGCGACGGTAGAGTTGTGTCCAGGCGATGCGGCGAGGGTTCTTGCGTTGAAGGAAGAGGGACTCGGTCTTTCCGTTCATGAATCGAAAGACCTTCGAGTCGCCACGGACGTAGAGCCGCCCCTTGGAGGGGTAGATTTTGTACCCGCTGAAGAGATCGTTCTCGAGCTTCATCTGCAAGGGAACGTCAGCATATTCTTCCAGCGTGCCATCCAAACTGTCCCGATGCCATCCATCTCAAACCACCTCGAAACGCCTCTCTATTTCTCCGTAATTTCGTCCAGGTAGGCTCGAGACAGTCTTTCAGGCCAGGAATTAATGATAACGCACCTTGAGGGCGGGTTTTGGTGTATTCTGGCTCTTCGGGCCTCTTGCTGTTGCACTTTCGCTCAGCGAGATGCGTCGCCAAGAATGGAAGGTCGGCTGTTTCCGAGCGGAGTGTGAACATGGGCGCGAGTTCAAGGATCGCTTGCAGTTTTAATCACGTAGACAGCTATTGTACAAGATAACTGGATACAAGGGGTGGGCGGGAGGGTAAGGAGAGTGCACCGTATCTTTCGTAATTTCTCTCGAGCTCTGGTATTGTGTAGTCGTCAAGGAATCTTACATTTGCGGTGATGAACAGGACTGTTTGAGTATATCTTTTTCCCCGAGTGTAGAACAGACGATTGATAAATTGACAAGGATGATACCATGATCTGAACATAAAACATACCGCTACTTTGCAGTCAGATATGCAGAAAATCGAAGAAAAATGAATTCAAAGTTGTGCACGGGCTGCAACGGAGTGGGAATGTGATGTTTGGCACTTGTTTGGCTCGGCACCTTCAAGCAGTGACGACCGTGGGCTCTGCCGCAGTGGACGCTTCCACAACGACGACGACGACGCAGCAAAGCAACCACCCATCTTTTCGACTTTCAACAGCGTCTTGTTGACTGTCTTCACGGATTGCGAACGACCCCGACGCTTTTGCCACCTACCAGTCTGCTGCGCGGACGGTCCCACAACAGCTCCTAGGCACCAACAGCACCTTCACACCAAGCCATGAGCGAACGCAGATACGACCCCCATATCCCTAAGAACGGGGGCGGTGGGATGTACAACGATGATGCAGGCGCAACATCTGGTGGAAATGCGAATATTAATAAGATCCAGAGCGACATTGACGACACAAGGCGAATCATGAGGGAGAACATTGAAGCCGTTCGAGAACGTGGAGAGGGGTTGACGAGCTTAGAGGGAAAAACAGGTGAGTCGCAGACACTCAAGTTATACTGCAGCTGCGCTTGTTCTTCAAAATACCCCCATCACTTCCAAATACCTTCTCTACATTTTCCCCATTTCACCTCGAAATGAAAACAAATTCTGAAACACCATCACAGATATGCTCAGCCAACAAGCTCAAGGCTTCAAGCGAGGTGCAAACAACGTCCGGAAGGTGAGCTCCATCTACTACGAGTATTTAATTAATCTCTGATGATTCGTTACCTAGAAAATGTGGTATGTGTCAACTGCTTTTCGCCTTCATGAATGTCACCCATTCAATATCTTCTCGCTTTTCTGTACCTTTGTGCAGGTGGAAGGATATGAAGGTAAGCATCCTTGGCTCCTTGGATTTTCACGTAACATTTTCTGACCATCCTTGCTCGATTCTAGATGCGCATCATTATTGGTGTCGGTCTCATCATCATCATCCTTTTGATCGTCATTCCCATCATCGTCAAAAACAAGTAATGGACCGACCGTCGTATTACTTGCCAAGGCGCAATCCTTCTGTCAGTGACATCTCTATCTCTCTCTTTCCTTGCTGACCGGCAATAATTCAGCGGTTGTTCGGTGTGAGGCAGAAACGGACTCGGAACGCTTTATTTCGCACTCGTATGATGTATTGGCCTATTTCTCCTTTTCATTTCATGCATTCTTCTTCAATTGCCCCTTGTTGTGTTGTTGATTTGTGTTCTCATAATTTACTGTATTTTCCCCTACCTCATCTCGCAGGATGTCCGTGTCGAAGATGACGACAGCACTCGTTCGAAGAGAGGCTTTTGAGATCGCTGGCCATGTGGAAAGTCTCGAGGTGCTTCGGTGAGGCGGTGTAAGTGATCTGACCCTGAAGCACCGGCTGGAGCTCCTTTCTTCCTCCCTTTGCGATTTCTTCATTTTGATGTCAATGCCCATCGAAGAAAGGGCATCTATTTATTGCTGTCATTGTACGTGGAACTTGCTTTCTATACGTCGATCAGAAAGGATACAGTTGGATTCAAGCTTATTGTTGGTTTTTTCTAGGTAGTCTCTCAAACTCATCGAACGCTTCCTTTCTGTGTCCCAGAGCGCTGTATGAGCTAACGCTAGCATAGTCGTGGAACCCGTTGAGCTCCGAGCAGATAGATTGGCGGCGCGATATTTTTCAAATACTTCATAAGGTCTCCCTCTTGTGCCGTCTGCGACTGCTAACTTGCGAGAACTCCTTTAGGAATCGATCGGTTTAACGCAGTGCAATCTGCAGCGGCCATCTCGGAGAGGTGCATCGCGTTTAGGATTGCCAACCATCGGCTACAGATTTAGGCGTCCGCATTTTCCAAAGTCAGCGCGCAAACATCTCTCCGACGCATCCCCACCTGGTCAGATAAAGAAATGCGGGGCGGCGGCTTCGGGGGTCACAGCATTGCCTGCTCACAAAGAGAAAGAGAACATGCGACATATAGAGGGACTTTTTTGCATTAAAAGGGGGGAGATGGTTTTCAGATGCTCGCGCGTACGATCGCTCCTTGTTCTCCCTTATGAACACCTAATCTCCCTGTCGAAGATCAACCTCTTCTTCATCTGAAGTATTGTTTTCTTCTTCTCTCTCGTCACCTCTCAGCGCCTGCATTCGCCACGATATTAAAGTAAAACCCTCTCGTAATGCTATCACGGGCATTCCAAGCAGTCACGATTCTCTTTTTCTTCTTCGCCAACCTGGCCTTGGTCACTGCTCAAAAGCAAACATTCCAATGGAGCACTACTGTATGTTACGCCCTCTTGATATGCCTCGATTCCCAGCTAAACATCGGCTCCCCCCTTCCATAGAACATCTCAAAGAGTGGCTTGGGTGAATGCGACACCGTCGGCATTCAAATACAATCTTTGACGTCGACCAACCAATTTCTGGGAGTTGTCCCTCCTTTCTTCGTGATATCATACGAACTCGGAGGCATAACGAACACTGAATGGTTGGGAGATTCCTATAATCAGAATTGGACATGGGTTGTTCGACATCCGCAAGGTGAGCTCCAGCATGGTTATAGGCAAGGACGCGTGTTGACTAAATACCCTCTAGGTGCTCAAATTTTTGTGGATGTTGTCGATTCGCTAGGTAATAGTGGTGGAGTGGGGGCGACGACCGTGAAAGGTATGCTCTGCTGTATCCGCATTGAAATATTAGCTTATGTGCATATAGCCGGAAGCACCTCATCTTGCCATGCGTCGTCTCCCTCCTCGCCTGTACACGTTGTTGCAAGTGTTCCACAAGTCAGTACCTGCGACAGCGTCACGGCAAACATCACGGGCGGCACGAAGCCATACACCGTCAGCATCATGCCCTCCAACGGCGACATCCCAACGAACTTCACCCTCGATGCGGGGGACGACATGTTTACATATGTCAATCGTGTGCAACCCGGGAGCTCGTTCCTTAGTGAGTTATTGACCTGACGCCGAATAGTCCCCGCTGACCGCATCTCTCCTCATATCTTTTAGTCACCGCAGCTGATTCGTAAGTACCCTAGTGTTGTACATCCTGAACTCGTCGGTGTTGACGAAGTAATTTAGGACAGGGCAATGGGCTTGGGGAACGAACCTCATTTCTTCCGTAGGGTCGTCAAACACATCCTGCCCGGGGCAGCAATCCTTCGGCAGTCAATCCGCTAATTCCACTTCCTCCTCAACGACTACCAAGGACAAGAGTTCGTCGAACGGGCACCTTAGTACGGCCGTTATCGTTGGCATCGCCGTCGGAGCCCTTGTCCTTCTCGCATCTGTGGGGTTGGCTATATTTTTCTTCATGCGCAGGAGGCGAACATTTGGCGGACAGCCTGGTATTGGTCAAGTCAGCGCGTTCCGTGAAGACGCGCCGTTCATCTCTCCAGGACCCGCCAGCGGCAACAGCATGCGCTCGGAATATTCCTTCGCGGCCTCACAGGAGTCAGACGCGCCGCTACTCGAGAATCCGCACCCTTTAAGTCCTGGCGCGAGTGACACCTCAGGTTCGATGGGGCGATACCTGGGTCCGCGAGAAGGTGCTGGATTGGTCTCCCCGGCTTTCTCGAGCCCTGGCAGCTACCGGCATGTACGCTCGGCTTCGGAGGGGAGTTACTCTCCGTTTGCAGCTGTGATGAGTCCTGCTGTATCAGGCAGCACGTCTCAGGAGCCCCCGGAGGCATCCATAGGCGAGTTGGCAGGAAATCCGGAGGCTGACAGCTCGTTTGCTAGCGCTAGCACTGGTCCTTCCCCCGCGAAATTACGACTCGCTCGGGCAGCGGAGTCAAGACGACAGCAGACGGTAGTCCAACACCAGGATGCCGAGGATATGGTCGATGTCCCACCAGTCTACAGGGACAGAACGAATGCATGAGGTTGATTCACTATTTCCATGGACACCTTACGATCAACTTTCACTATTTTATGACACCCTTCACATTTCCAGCGGACATACACTCGGTATCTAAGGACTATAGTATCGCAAAACGAAATGCATGTTGTACATATATTTATAGCGTCTCTGCGCTCCTCATACAGGTAACGGTCTCGCAATATCTCAATAATTGTACACAAATATACACCGAATCGAAGAAGTGAATGGCCGAGTGATGAAAGTGGGCATAAATATAAGGAATAAACCAAAGGAGTGGCAAAATGTTGTAAGTCGATCAACTCATTCCTCGTCCTCCTCCTTGACGGATGAGCCATAACTGCTCCCCATAAAGCGATTTAACGCAGCGTCTTTATGATTTAAAAATGCCATACTATCGACGCTTGCTCGAGGCTTGAAGCTCTCTCTTCGGGACGCTCTCGCACTCCGTACAGAGGATAAGGCCGGCTTATTCTCGACGGCCGAATGCGAAATGGACCGTGTTGCTTCAATGGGATGAGAGCGCATACCACTTGAAGGATACCCCAAACCGATAGCATTGCCATAAGCAGCTTTTGGAGGTATCGAAACGGTCGGTGGGTGTGTCCGGGTTACCGACTTTGGTCTGGGCAAGGATGACGATGGTGTCCTACCATGTTTCGAGGTACTCTGAGGAATAGTGTCCGTCGAGGATGCCACGTTGGCGGCACCGGCGCGGCTTGAGAATGGCACTCGATGTGGTAATGGCTCTTGAGCGTCCAGGTTGTTGCTGATGCTCCTCGACGATGAAGCGAGTCTTTGCCGTTTGTTAGGAACGGAATGTGATAGTGCATCCGAACCCGTGGATGGAGGTCTATTTGAACTTGATGCAGAGGGTGGCCCAGGCGTCCGTGATCGTGGAGGAACGGAACCCGCCCTTGGCTTCTTCGAATTCTCTTTGCCTTCGACGGATTCCAGCAAAACATCAAGGAACCGGACTCCATTCACGATGAATGGTCTATCTTGCTCAGCCTCCCATGTTGGAAGCTTCCTGAGTAGCTCGTCCACAAGCTACACGTACCCGACTCAGCAAATAGATGAAGACGGCAAGCATGGTCAAAGACGCACCTTAGGCAAATCCTTTTGAACCCGTTTCCTCATTTTCTCTTCGCGTAGAAGTCGTCCAGGATCCCCTCTTGTACCTCTTCCCATCAAGCGGCCCTGATCTGCCGCTGACTTTTGGAGTTCTTTCTGGTCTGCGCATATCTCGTAATATTTCGTGATCTTTGCAAGAAGTAGCGCCTTGAGTTCGACCTCATCTTTCAACCGTCGGATCTCCTCTTCATGCACAGCGAGCAACTCTTCTGTGAAGTCCCCTGGAGAAACAGAGATGGAAAAGATACAGAATTAGACAAATTAGCAGAAAAACATCAGGACCGACTCACTCTCGGAGAAGGGCATAAACTCATTTCGCTCCTCTGGTGACATCATCAGTTCGTCCCAGAGCACCTTGATTTCACTTCGAGCGTTCTCGACGAACTCTTCCATTCTCTCCCGTTTTATCCTCATCATACCCTCCAATTCCTTTTCGTACGCGGCGACGCATTCATCGGTGACACCCTTGTGTTGCTCCATGAATTGTTCCATTTCATCCACTGAAATGTCGAGTCTTTTCCAGAGGTTGATGAGCTGATCGCACATAGATTCAATTTGTGCTTGTCGTTGTGATTCAATCGCCTCGAGTTCCTTGATGCTTAGGTTGGCCCACTCGAGTAATCCTTGACTTGGTTCCACACCTTCTAAGAGTTTTTCTCTCTCTGAGTCATCCATCTTCCCTTCTGGATCTCTCTGATCTAGTTCATATACGTATTTGCAGAAGATTTGTTGATATGCGAATGCATTATCCGAAGATGAAAATAGCGAGGCGGTTGGCGTTTTGCTCTGTCTCGACTGAGGTGTCGGGGTCGAAATTGATGAGATTGATGACATGAAGGGGTCGACGGAATTCACGGATAGAGATAGCGGGTTGGGAGGACATAGCAATAGCGAAGATGACGCAAGTGAATCGGTGCTTGGTGGCTCCATTCCCAGGATAGCGTATAACTCGTCGAGCCTCTTGAAGGCCTCTGCCAATAGATGAAATCTATTGTTCTGGATGGTCATCTATAAGTAGCTATTCATCGCAGAGACAGTATAACTTACGATCTCGGCCTTTCCTCTATAAAATTCCTTGTCCAACTTCGAAAATCGTTCTGGAGTAACATCTCGTAATGACAGGATATCGCTTGGATCTTCTCCTTGGGCTGCACAGAGTTCCATCATGTCCGGGGAGAAGAGATGTGTACCAAGTGTACGCGATAAAGTAACGATTCGGTTGATGTAGTTCGTTTGCTGCTCTAGTTTTGCCTTGTAAAGCTTCGATAGTGTTAGTTGTGTAACTGAGCTCGAATTACGAATGAGAGCGAACCTGATCGACTTTGTCGCGGAATTGATTGACCATCTCGAATCTAACGGGTAGCACTTGTTGTTTGCGAAGTTCTCCAATGGTGGCCCCGATGGATTTGATATGACCACCCAATGCTTTGGAATACCGAGAACACTCTCGTTCGAGTTCGTCGCATTTCTTCATCCATTCGTCTACTTCATTTCTTCTTTTTTGCACCTGAGATTCTACAGTTTCTGTCAAATGATGCTGCAGAGCCTGTAGTTCGTCCGCGATTGCGGAAGGTGGCAAGCCGAGTTGAGCATGTAAGGTTGGAAGGAGTTGAGTTTGTGTCTGAAGATGTGTGTGGAGAGCATTGAGAAGAGCGGGGATCGTTAATGGCGTCTCTTGAGCCTTCGATGGTGAAGTGCTCATCGTGAATGTCGTCGTCGCTGTCGTGGTCATCGTGCCCGCTGTCCCCGTCGCGGTTCTGCTCAACGTGCGCCAAATGAAACCAAACAACGCGTCGCTCACCTGACACGTTGCTGACCAATACTCTGCATACGTAATCGCCAGTGATTGCGAGCAACGGGAACGGCAGCGGGCTTGACGAAACTCTGGAGAAACCATCCTTGATTTTGTATTCTACGGGCTTTTCGCCTTCTGTCATTCTCTTTTCTTTTACACATGCTTCATGTCTGGTCAAGGCCATAAACATTCCGCATCTTCGTCGCAAAATCACAGAGCTCAGCTCGCAAACGCGTACAATGAGTTGGGCAAGGAGTTGTCGTCCTCGAAGATCAAGGTCGTAGGGAACTATACGTTGGGAAAAGTCATCGGCGAAGGTGCGTTGAACATGTTCTGCGTATATTGACGTGTATTCAACTGTAATTGGCTTACAGGAGCGTATGGCAAAGTGCGACTTGGCACCCATCGACTTACCTCCACACGCGTTGCAATCAAGCAGATTCCAAAGTCTATGTCTGCGGCCCTGACGCGCGAAATACACCACCATCGTCGACTACACCATCCCCATATCTGCCAGCTGTATGAGGTCATCGCTACCGAGTCGCACATCTGGCTGGTTACGGAGCTTTGCTCAGGTGGAGAGCTCTTCGATTACCTCGCCGAGAAGGGCCGTCTGAACGAAGAAGAGGCGAGGATTGTCTTTGGCCAGCTCTGTCTTGCGGTGGGGTACATTCATGACAGAGGCGTCGTTCACCGCGACCTGAAGCTGGAGAACGTATTGCTCGACGAGCGGTGCCGAGTGAAATTGGGCGACTTCGGCTTTACGAGGGAATTTGAAAAAGGGTCTTTCTTGGATACCTACTGTGGGACTACTGGGTAGGACGCATCTCTTTGATTTACGACGTAATTTGATCATCGCGTACTCTAGATATGCCGCACCCGAGATGCTCATGGCTAAGAAATACCTTGGTCCTGGTGAGGGACAACCACTTTACCAAAAGAATGAGACGCTGAACTTTGTTCAAAGAGGTGGATCTGTGGTCGCTTGGAATAATCTTCTATTGCCTGTTGACGGGCACGTTACCCTTTGACGACGACGACGAGTCGCGCATGCGCGAAAAGATCATCATCGGCGATTTTGATATACCAGAGTGGCTGTCAAGTGGTGAGTGCCACGTCTAACGAGACTGAGCACTTGTTTGATTTTTGCACTTCCAGATGCTCGTGACTTGATTCGCAATATTCTTCAATACGAGCCTTCACACCGACTCAATATTTCACAAATTCTCGCACATCCGTGGTTTCATTTGTCGAAGCCAACGGAACCCGTCGAGAGTCCGGAAGAAACGGCGGCTTTGGAGCCTTTCAATCTGCCCCCCAAACCGAAGCCATTACCGTCACCCTCAACTTCGAACTCCAGTTTCCACTCCGCTTCCTCTGCGTTCTCACAGTCCGTTCCTTCGACTCCGGACGACTTTTCAGCTAGCTCTCCGAGGGAAGTGGCGATGCGCCATCGTAACAACAGTGAAAGCACCATTAAGAAGAGCAAAGAGGATGGGGATCAACGGAAATCTTCGAAGCAACAGAAGAAAAAGAAAAAGCCGGATACTGTCATTGAAGAGGAACAACTCAAAGACACAACGCACACCGTGTTTCCCTCGCGTGACCCCTCACCTTCGCAATCGCGATCGAATAGTCAACCTCCTCCACCTTCTTTATTCCCTACAAGAACGCCCGCGAGGACCAAGCGGCGGTCGGTTTCGTCTGTTCTTTCGCAACCATCTTCACCCGTTTCAGAAGGTCATATTATACCCTTACCTCCCCAAGATTATGCTGCCCTTCTCCTGAAGCCCGCTCCCCTCCTATTCTCGACTCCGCTTGAGCGCACTCTTCTCAACAACCTGAGCACCATGGGTTTCGATATTGGCCAGATGGTGCACTCCGTTTTGAGTGACGCCTGTGACTCAAGTGGTGCCATGTGGTGGATGCTGAAGCGCAAATCGGAGAAGAAGGCTCTGGAGGAGCAGTTTAAGAAAACTCTTCTCAATGCGAGTCAACTCGACCTCGAAGCTGAAGCGGAAACGGAGCTAGACATACCTTCACCTTTACCCGCTGTGCTGACTTCGGAGCCAGAGCAGGTTCAATATGCGGCGACTTCGACGAGTACGCCAGTTGAAACTTCGCAATCTGCTCCTGAGTTGGCTTTTGTTCCCGCGACACCGACAGTAGCAGATTCACGCCAGATGAAATCGCCATCGCCCCCACTTCCAGTCACTCCTCCGCGCTCCAAATCTCCTCGATCATTGCTATCGCCCACGCCCACTTCGATGGATTCATCGTCCAAGTCGACTCCTTCCACTCCGAGTGGTTCCGGGTCTAAGGGAAAGAATAGTAACAAGCCAAGGTCGGGTAGTGTCAGCATCATGCAACGAGCGACGACGGCACTGGAGGCTGCGGGTCTTGTGCGCAAGAAGTCCACAGAAGCCGTCAAGGAGGAGAAAGAACGCAAGGAGGACAAGAGGGCCTCAAGTTCGATCGATTCGCGGAACGGTTCTTCGCATGGCAGCGGTCCCGCGCGCTTGCAGAAATCACCTCCGACACGACCCGTCAAAGACACGCCGATACCCTCCACTCCAGAGCACGAAGCGATCGAATCAGAGCTTGCCTCGCCTTGGGTCATCCCTGTATCTAAATCAGCAACGTTCTCTGCTCCGACGCCTACCAATTCACCTGGTGACTCGCTGAGCCCACTTGCTAATGTCCCCTCTGGCTCTGGCTCTGGTGGCAAACCGGGCTCGCGTAATCGCACCAGTATTTTGACTACTTTCAAGATGTGGTTTAATGACGATCGCAAGGGCAAGAGGAAGGCGCTGCCTCCTCCTCCCGTGCCAGCGACTCCAAATCCGACGTCTCCTTCGGCTAACCGCAATCGCGGGTCTGCTAAACGTAGGGGGACCTTCAGCGCTTCATATCGGCCAAGGGCGGCTAAGCGGGCGTCAGTGTCCTCCCGAAGGTCGAGCAGCGTGAATTCGCGTCGTTCTTCCGTCGCGTCCGTTACCCAGATGATAATATTGGAGCCGCCGCATTATAACGGTGGTGAGCAAATTATTAATATCTCGAGGCAAAGAAGCGATCCTAGTCGACGGTCGTTTACGCCTGTTTCTGAAGCAGAACGAGGGGAACACCCGTCGCGTCCTTCGTCCGTCCATAGCTATCGAGTGCAAACGAGGCAACATAAGAAGTCGCCATCGGCGAGCTCCGGTGGATCCAACGCTAAGATGGCGGGGTCAGCATCTCCGTTGCATAAATACCATCGTCGGGCGGGCTCCACTTCCTCGACTCGCGTTGTACGACAGTCAAGACCATCCCAGAGTAATGCTACTCCAGTCCGCCCGAGCCACGTTCGATCGAGTTCAACGGCTTCTTCGATCCATTCCCTCCACTCATCCCGTCCAGGTTCATTCTATGAAGCGTCGGAGAGCGAGAACCAGCGGACCAATTCGCCGTTGCCATCGTCGACTCGACGCTCATTCGATGACTCGTCTTCGAGACGGACAGTTTTGGTGGCTCAGAAGCGTCAGACGCCTTTCTTAGGACCTATTGCGTCGGGCTACAACTCGTCGATGCGCAGTTTGGCGTGGAAGAAAGCTTGGGGGATTGAACCTCCAGGCTGGTCTTCGCGATCGACGCAACCGCCAGTGGAAGTATTGGCCATTCTTCCAGGCGGAGACCAAGGATCCAGCTTCAGAGACGTCATCACTGGCCGACAGTCAATCTCAATGGGCGATGAAGACGACTGGGTCGATGAGGAAGACGATGTTACTTTATTTGCCAGTGGGTTTGGACAGCCTTCGGGTTCGTCGAAGACCTCGAGCGATCCCCCTATGACACTTTCCCCTCCTCCGAGAATTTCCAACCGGAATGCGAAGGGGCACCCTCGCAATACCACAGGCTCGCGAAACCAAAACAATAGGGCAGGCAACCGCTCCAAACCAGGGCAATCTCCTGTGCAGGGCAATATGCCATTGCCTGGTAATGATACAGTTTTCGACGCCCCTTCCGAACCACCTCCCTCTACGGAGCCACGCATGGCACGCCGACAACTACCCGCTCGGTCTGGACCTGCTTTCAGAACGGCCATTCAGGAAGAGGACGAGGGAGAAGAATGATTCGCTTTCGTTTTGTTGTCGCGGTTTCTCACTCTTACTTTTATTTGTTTCTTTTTCCCTCCCTCAATTGCGCTATCGCTTTCCTCGGTATTTATTGACACATTCGCGAACTTTCGTCCTTCTATTATCATCGCACATATTCCGTAGTTTAACCCTTCTGTATCACTTGCTATCATCCCGGTGATGTGGTAATTGCTGTATTATTGATGATACGTCAGCTCATAATTATTGCATTGGTTTTTGCGCCTTTCAAATATAGTGTCTTGACAACGGATAGCTAAGGAGACAACTCTGAATAATGTATGCATAGTTTACAGTGAGGTGCGAGAAAGCAAGAACGAAACAGCAAAGCAGAACTACAGTTTAGTACAATCACCAATTCGTGTACATGAGTTGAGCACACTCCTACGCAGGGTACGTCAGTTTGGCCAAATACACTTTCATGATTTTCACTCACTTTCACCCGCGAAAGATTGTGCACGATCGCGACGTTTATCATAGTTCGAAGTTTTCGACGCGCATCAGCCTTAGTCACGGTAAGCTGGTAACTACCAGAGCAGTTGCAGTACTTCGATACGTTGTCCGACTGGATCTGCTTGCATTTGCCGCATCGTAAGTCCTGCTCTGTGAAGGAACGTTCGAGTCGCCAAAGGACTTGCAACAACGAATATTCGATGACTCCTTTATCGTATTCGCATCCACATTCAGAGCAGTACCACCGTGTCCGCTCGTTCGGTGAGGGGAAGAGATCCTCGTCCCGGCAGAAATCGAAGTCACGAATGTGATCGCAATATTTGCAGGTGACCATTGATAGCTTCAGTGGGTCGCAAGGGCTTTTGAATGCGGCAGCGTCCGCGAACTCTCGCACCCCAACCAATTCCAAAAGGTTCCTCTTCAGCAGTCCAACCTCGATTTGAAACTCCTTCGCGAGGCCAAACACAGCACAAGTGAACTTGACGAACTCCAATGTTACGTCTGTGAGGTTCAAATGGGAACCGGGAAGAGTCGGGAATTGGAACTCCTCCAGTTGACCTTCCTCCATGTGCGACCGCCTGAAGTCCTCCTGAATTGCAGAAACTGTTTGCAACATCTTACGCGTCAAACGTTGCATAATGAAGTTTTTGGAGGCGTCAAGCTCTTTCTGCTTGCCTGCATCCCGTTGGCTTGTATCAGGCGTGAGGTTCTGAAGCACTCGTAAAGGTGTCCGTGAGGAGTCGGATGAACTCCTGATTTTAAACATCTCCACTATGAAGTATTTGATGACGCTCCTGAATTTGTCCTGGACGGCCGCAGGCAAGAATTTCTTGATATTCCAGGACGAAAACACCGCAAGTTGATCTGTGGGCTCGACGGCAAGAGGGTCTTCACAAAGTATGCCTCCTTGATTCGCAGGATCCATGAACAAAAGGAAGTCGTAAAACTGGTCGGTGCGGAGGTGTATGTGCTTGAAGAGCTCCTGCGAGGTGACTGCAGTTGTGATGTACGTCGCATATGCATATGCAGTCCCAGGTGGTTTACTTGTCACAACTACAATGCGGCTGAAATCGGCACAGACGATGTTCGAACCCAACCTCCTAAACTCAGCAAGAAGTTGGATGAATGTCTTCCGCATGAGCCCATGGACGAATTTCTGCACGCTAGGCTCGTACATCCTTGAAGACGTGGTACTGATCCACCTCCAAAAATGATCGATCGTCAACGAAGACGGACAATTCACATCACGAGCTTTGTCCAAAAGCCAAGCCCGGACCATCTGCTTCAGAGTTGCAAAGGTCTGTGGTGACAAATTGGCTTCACCCAAAGTGACATTGGGCTGCGCCTCGCCGTTTGAGTAACTGTCGATGGTGTGTGACGTGGAGTCGAATGCGGTGGTACCTCCACTGCCTTCGAGTTCGTTGACGACCGCAGACTGAAGAACTGCATCGATTGCTAGGTGGCGAACTTGAATGTTGAGACAAACATTCGAATACATCCCTGGAGTAAGGAATTCCGGGTTCGTCGTTTCTTCCGACAGCTGCAGGTCGTCTTCAAGGCCGCCGAGGTCCGGACGATCCACCGCAGACCACCACAACAGCATATCCTGTGCGGCGAATCTACGTGCGAGATCAATGTCGCAAAGAAATAATGGCTGGTCGTCTTCAATATTGCCAATCGGCACGTCGAAGTAGGATGCTTGTTGTATACTTCTACGCAGCCAAGGAGAAATCGAGAAGTATCTGGCAAACATTTTCTTGGCGATACCCGACTGCCACGGGAACGTGTCCAAAGCATGAGCTGCTTTTCCACCGGGAAGACGGAGGACGGGAAATTTGACCAGCTTTGGTACCATCGACTCGAAGTAAGTGAAATCCTTCGCAGAGGACAGCAAGAGAACAAAGGACCTGTTCTCAAGTGTACCCAATTCTCGAGAAATTGCTTTCAACGCCGCTGCTTCACTGCCGTGGTAGTCTGTTGAGGACTGAAGGTCGTCGGGGTACGGGAAGATGTTCTCTGTGCCGCGCTCCTTTTCCCTTTTCTGAAGTAATTCCTTGTAAAGGCTATCAAACCGAGGAATGGGTTGCCGTCGAGTCGCGGGATCCACAATATGAAGCTTCACCGATCCGTTCGGTAAGAACAATGCATATACATGTAGAGGAGCAGACGGCGAGTAAGCGTGATATAAGAACAGGTACTTGAGCTGCCCGTTGTTGAGATACGCACGCCCGGTCTGTAATGCGTCGGAATGATCGACCTGAGTGAGGTCAATACCGTTGTCTCTCGCCTTGTTCAGCGTTAGGCCTCGGTCATCCGCCTCGCATGTTCTCCCCAGCTTCAAGATCGCCCTCACCGACAGAGGTACCTAAAAACGAATGAGGAAAATGACTTCTCAAGGTTTGTTCTTTTGCATAGGCTCACCTGAAGCTCATAAACCCCGTCAACATTTGGGTTGTTGATTTCCGCCATGAAGTGCGCTGCCTCTTCGGCGTACGTCTCCTCAGACATTGAATATTTGTACAGGTGTAAACATGGCCGCTCTCGTGGTAGAGTGCGAATGACCCTCTCACGCAAATAGGGAACCTCGTCTTCGTGCAATTTTGGAGGTGTCTTGAAATTCAGATAGAATTCTCGCGGGATCCGCAAAGTGATGGGGATCAGCTCAGAATTGACCGAAAGCCACATTGTGAATTTTCCGCGATTGTTGGGTCGAATTTGAACAATATCCCAATGTCGAGTTGCTACAGGCTTGACTCCCCGGAACATCGAGGGAACGATGGCTTCCCCCTGACTGTGCGCATCGTCATGCAGTCTTTTCCTCCAAAGAACCCTCACAGCGCGAAGGTACCCTGGATAGTCTTTCCCGGGGCTCGGTAGTTTGACGTTAGCTTCCTCCTCAACGACTGGCCTTGGTTTTCGAACTACCTTCGTGTGCGCGGTTATACGGATGCGCTTTGGTGCGTCACTACCCTCAATATCCTCGATGTCCTTCGACGAGGAGTCCTGAACGCTAGCACCCTCAGCACCCTTCTTGAAAAAGTCCGTCATTTTATGTTGCTTGAACTTGTCATCCGATGCAACGACACGACGATGAAGCCAATCTGGATGTCGGATTCGGGGGACCGGATTTGCGACTTTTTGCATAGCTGCAGGTATGGTGATCAACTTCTGGATAACCGAGCCAAGTCTTTCAATATAGTACTCCCAATCGAGGATTGAGCGCAATTCAAAGTTTGCTAGACTGCTGTCTTTCAGCCATTTACGCAGATAGGTCCTCTTGACGCTCTCTTCAGCAGAAAAGATTGCCACTGGGACAGCACGGTCCGTGACAGGTGCACCGATAGGTTTGGCTGAAATGATAAATTTACAAGCCAGACCTTTGTCTTTGACCATCTGATCACCCAGAAATTCTGCCAATCGCTTCGCTGTGCTGATGGAAGTCGATTTCTGACCGGCATACTCAGCCAACGTTTTCGACATGCTTCGATTTTCAGCAATGAGGTCAACGAGTTCCTCATCGCTAAGTGTGTCGGCGTGCGTGAAAAGAACATCAAGCCAACGATCCGCGACTTCCGCGACCGCGCCGTAACATTCCTGAGTCGTGTTCCCGAGGAGGAATTTCTCAAAAATTTGAGACTGGAATATCTTGATGAGTTGCAACTCGCCCCTCCGCTTCACCTCGAAGCCCTTTAGCTCCGCCAAAGATCCGTCGTCATTGAAAACCGCATAACGTTTCTTCAGAAGCTTGTCTTCCTCTTTCGAAGATGGCAAAATCATAGCCCTGTAAGGCCCATCGAGCTCGAAGAATATGGAATTCTCGCTGTGGACTTTGTACGAGCCCGTTTCAGGATCAAGGTCATGATACTGGTGGTTTGTGAACTGGGCGTAGACGAGATGGTTAAGCATCGTGCATGGATACGAAACCTGAAGGGGTTTTCCGTTCGAGAGTTTGAACTTGAAGTTCTCTGGGAACGTTCCAGGGAGCATGCACCAGATGCCGTCGGTATCAAGTTCCAGTGGACGACCAATTTGCTCGACAAGCTGACGCGCCATTTGAATAATGGTAGCCCCAGTGAGACACGTTATGCCTGCCATTTCCATGGAATGCCATCGCGCTCCTTTTCGCATAACGTAACCATAAAAGGAGTTAAGAATGCACTTGTGCGCCAATTGCAAGGAGTCATAAATGACGATTAACTTTTTGGCCTCGTCGACCTCCGCTATCGAGCCGCCCTCGCCTGTGATCACGTCCAATTTCTTTTTCCAAGTCTTGAGAAGACCCTTGTATTCGTATCGCCGATCACGGAAGCGACGAACGGTATCGACGTAAAACGGGTTTTCGCGTTGGCAAATAATGGACTCGCGATTTACAACCTTGGTTTCCTTAGTCTTCTTGTAGACCTTTCTGGAATAATCGCCCAAACGCTTGTGAAGAATAGCTGTCTGCTCCGAGGCGGACAGGTCAGGATAACGGCGTTGGGGGAGACCAGGCTTCTTCGGCGGGAACATCTCTTGATTCAGGGCATGCCTGACCATATTATATTCGTCACGCTGCGCAGGAAAGAATTCCCCTCGCCATGCCCAGGTCATCCTTCTGTCGCATTGCTTTCCCGGCCTATTGTAATCACAGACTGCGCAAACGGATTCGTCCACCACAGAATCAGGCTGAAGCCGATTGGACAACATGATGTTTGGATACATCGCGGCGACGTCAAGGTGATAAATGAGGGGCTTCTCGAAAAGCATCGGATTGTCGCGCATTTGCTCCAACGCGGCCTGAATTTCGGCCTTCACCTCGTCGTAGTTGAGCACGTCGTCCATGGAACATTTAGATTCCTCGACGACGCAGAATGTCAATGCATCGTCTAGTTGGTCAATGAGCTATCCGTCCGTCAGTACAGCATTTTATAATTTACTACATCACGAACCTGCTGAGCCGCCTCCGGGACAATCTTGAAATGTGTAGGAATATCGCTCCTGAACACACCAGCTTCAAGCGCCTCGACGTGACCTCCGACATAAGTCTCTGAGGCAAGTAAATGACCTTCAAACATATTTCCGTGAGCATCTTCGTGCCTATTCGGCATGATGATATTCCCCCGATACGCCTCCACCATCAACAACGTTTCACAAAGTGTTCCACTCCCCTTTCGTAAAACTTCGTCAGGGTTGAGAGGGATGATATTGCAGAGCGAGAAAATGAAAGGGTGCACATATTTCATGTAAAGGTAATATGTGGCGACGGCGTCGGAAACGGAGTACTGAGCGAGCGTTTGGGGCTGCTCGAGTGCATACCTGTAACATTGTTAAGGACTTGTGAGACTTAAAAGTGAGTATGCTTACGGCGTCATGAGTTCTGGATCGAGTTCAATAGGGTCATATCCAAGCTTTGCGGTTGTGACGGCCTTTAAACCTTGACTACCTTGAGGAAGGTATGAATCGCGTTTGACCCATCGGAAACAATCCATGTGAACGCAAGTGCGACTCTTGAATTCATCCTCCGGATCGATTGCGAAACCGGTTTCCAGAAACATATCAATGCCATGCGCCTTTGCACGCGCACAGAGGAAGGGAAAATCGAAGAAGTCGCCGTTGAAAGTCGCCATCACGGTTGGCTTCGCAGTTTGAATATGGTGGAAGAACTTCATAATTGTTGCGGCCTCGTCCGGTTCGTTGAAGATCGTGAATGGACCTTCGTAGCCCTCTTTTGGCGTATACTCGAAGTCACTTATATCTTCGCTGACGATCTCCCTGTTTGTGATGAGATAGCCTTGACCGTCGATCATGTACGAAATCATCATGACCTGATCAATGGCAGAGTCAGGAAACTTCAAGGGAGCTTTCGTTGTCTCTATATCGTATGCCATGACCACCGGGTCTGCACGTTTAACGCGATCGAGCTGCTTGAACTGGGGTTGCCCTGCGACAAAAGTGACCGTATACCATAACCCTACGCGCATTTCGTTGTCGATCGCGACACGTAAGTAATACGGAACGTCGAATTCTCGAGCGTCGAGAATACACTCTCGCGGGTCGGCATCCTTCGCGCTTTTGGAGTTGCCATTGAGCATGTCGGCTTCTGCTGCCCATGAGTCCGCCTGCACCTTGGTGCTTGCCTCTGACATATTGACGACCTCCGCATACGCGTCAACCGCGTTCAGTTTTGCACCATTCTCCACAGCAAGCGGTACGATGTCTCTTCGGACGGCTAGGAGGTCTGACACGTTCTTGAAGCAGATTTGCAGGTAAAGACGACGGTGACCCAAGAGGTGATTGGGAAGCTTGAGATCTTCTTTGCGCTCCCTCGAGATTCTACAGATGAGACCCTCGTACTTCTTCATAAGCCATTCCTCAACGATCGTCTCCGTTCCATTCTGGGATCTTGTGTTGGAGTAGATCGACGAAGTTTATACTGTTTGACACACCTTGCAAGCAATGCAAAAATACGGCTCGTACTGAAAAGTGACTTTGAAGAGATCTCCGTCGTTTTGAATGAAGTAGAAATCAACCGCTGCCCTCCCAGATGGGTGATCTGGGTCACGAACAAGGGTCTATGTTGGCTTCAGCGACATGTAATTTATACAGAACGATAGACCACGTACCGGACGCATGTTGACCAGCCAACCCTCCTTCTTCGGCCCCTCCTGAATTCTCGGGAATCCGAGTTTCTCGTCCACTTCATCGTTCAAGCTGACTTGTTCGAATCTCTCCGCAAGTTGTGTCCCATCTTCATCTTTCGTTGGTACCGGGGTCGGCGCGCCAGCTCCTCCACGACCTCGGCCTCTGAACGAACCTCTGAAACCACCGCGAAAATTTCCCCGCCCCCTGCGCGAAGACGTGAGGCCAAAGGTCCCACTCCCGCGACGCGACATTGGGCTTGGTTGAGTGTGCAAGAATAAAGAGGAAGAGAGACGTCGACGTCGAACGCGTCGCGACGCGTCCTTGTCCCACGCGGGCCACTGGCACGCCAATCAATTGCCTTCAAAATGAACAACGATGTTGAAATGAAGGTATTTCTTTTCCCTACCCTCAAATGCCTCAAATAATCCGTGATTTTCTCAGAATCAAGAACATTCAAATGAATGGGTGAAGATAGTCAGCCAAGATGGGTTCTCTTTCGTTATCAAGCGTGATGTTGCAAGTCAAAGTGGGACTTTGAAGAGCATGATCGGCACTGGCGAAGGCAATAGCATGCTCCGAGCCTTTTGATATCACAGTCTGCTTAAATCCCGTCTCTCGCTAGGAGAAGGGTTTGCCGAAGCCACCTCTGGAGTATGCAATATCCCGGATTATCGGTGAGTGCAGCGTTTTTGGTGAGGGGTTGTCTTTGAAATTCGTTGATCTCGGACAGAGGCGCCGTCGTCGAAAAGCTTGCTGAGTTCATGATTTACAAGAAAATGTATGGCCATGCAAGTCCTCCTGAAGTCATTCCAGATTTCCAGGAGAGAATTTATCCCGAGATCGCGTTGGAACTGTGAGTCCCTCTGCCTGCTCATCTTCGCGCAATTTGTGCTAATCGAATACAGATTGATGGCTGCAGATTACCTTGAGCTATGAATCAATGCCTGTGAACACCGGTAGTATGATGCAGGAAATCTTTTTGTAGATCAAAATTTATCGTACTTCGAACATGATCAACTCCCTGATCCACATGTGACCTAATGACGCACCTGTTCCCGAAGCTTTCGTAGCGGCAGGTCAGCATGCATACGAGAGTGCTAGTGGAGGCGGAGAATCAATCGTAGAGCCTAAAGTCAGGGCGCATCAAACATGGAGAGGATCAAGTTGAGGCAAATCACGGCGTCTCGATAGGTTAGCTGATCCTTCGGTCTCGACCAACTACTAAAGGTGCGTTTCATGTTTAGACATTTGCAAGCACACTCTTATTTTTGCTTTTTTGTACGATGCTCTCGTTTTCTTGGGAAGGATTCGTTTGTAGATTTGAGGAATGCAGGCATCCTGACTCATGGAGCAACCTCCGCCTTCAGGCCTAGGTTCAGGCAAGATGAACCCGGACCGCTCAATAACTCGGAGGCCGTAATGCCCTGCATCAAGGCTAAATATCCTGCACCTGATCGCTGTTGAACTCTCATATCCGGCACGCTTTTATACCTCGATCGCAAATCGTTGCTTGCCACCCCCACGTCTCAACTCACCATGTCAGTAACGTTGCCAGGTCCTGTCTTGACAGTACTCCGCGATGTCCAACTTATGAAAGTGAGCATCTTCCAGCCCACCCTCTGACCTTAGGCGCATTAGAACTAACGAGAAACCTCTAGTACAGCAATTGTCAGTACGAGAATGCATAAATACGATTATACTACAATTAACACCCCTTTGACTTAGTTTTTACCGTCACGATGCTGGTGAGCTTACCATGTACTCGGTTATTCCTTACGCGATTTTGAATCTTTGTCACAAAGGTTTACGACTATATGCTTACTTTCGGGGATGAAGTTCGTTCACTCCAGTTTGCTATCTTCTCCCTTCTCTTATTTGACTAGGTTCGACTCATCTGGCCATGGGAGTGGCGAGTGGGCAAGATCCTCTACATAGCGACAAAATACTCTCCCTTTGTTGATGTCCCGGTCTTCCTCGCCTGTGAGTGCATCTGCATGTTTAATAAGGAGAGAGTGTTGCAGAGCTGACGCATTTGCGTAGTCTGGTTCAACGGGAGTTTCTCTGCGGCAGTAAGGCTTCTCCGTTCTGGATAAAGTCCTTATCCTAATAGCTTTACAGGAGTGCCAAACGCTGTTTAATATTGGAGTCTGTGCGTACATCGTTGGAAACGACCTCATCTTCTAAATTTCGCATTCCTAGGGTTTGTTTCCGCTGGCGCCATCATCTCAGAATGTAATTTATTTCCGACTTCTTTCTTCGTGGTCATGAACCTGATGTCACGTCTGGACAGGGATTCTCTGCATGCGCACGTACGCAATTTGGGAGAAATCCAATATTGTATTCTATCCTCTTCTCACATTCGTCCTGGTAAGTTGCGTCGAGGTGATAATCAGTCCTTACCAATGCCTAACATTGACAGGGCGCACAAATTGTCGGGCTTTGGGCAACGAAAACGCTCGTGAGCAGCCTGCAATGTAAAAGATATGTTGCTCGATCGTGAACAATTGCTGACTTGTTCCTTGCTTTCTCTATAGTTTCCCTATCTCCATTCCCCACATTATCGAGATGCTACATTAATGAAACGAAAACCAACGTGTTCTTCGTCGTCTACATTTTAATAATGCTGGTGGAGCTCAGTAAGTTTCGTCGTTTGATCTTGGGACATTCGCTCATTCAACATTATTTGAAATTAGCTATACTGACATTGACGATTTGGAAAGGGGTATCTCAATGTGCGCAGCTTTACTTTCGAAGTTAGCTTTCAGTAGGCTTATCATTCTGACAGGGAGATCGTCGCGGAGCGCTCTGGTGAAAGTACTCTATAGAGACGGTGCGTACCTTATACCCCTTATTGTATAGTCGCAACTCAAGCAGCGCGCACTACCCTCAAATCTAGGAGTCTTCTACTTCACCGTGATGTTTGGTCTGTTGCAATTGACGAGGGGAAATCATTACTGGGTCACTGATCAGACTTCCTTCTAGTAATATCGCTGACGAACTTCGCCATGTCTACGGCTGCACCGAAGGTATGCGACGCCGTTGGATGGATCATAATGCTCTCCTTTCTCAAACCCCAAAACTAATAGATGCACCAAGACATCCTGACGTTCTTCCTTCCCGAGTGAGGTTCCACGATGTTTATATTGCGGGTGTCCGCTGATTGAACATATTACAAAGGGTTCAACGCGTCTTGCACTCCATTTGCACCTCACATATCATTCTTAATCTCCGCGAGGCGAGCGCAGGCGATGCCGGGCTGGGTATCGACGGAGGTGCAGAAGCGGCGAAGATGTACTTGAGCACTCTACGGTTCGGTATCGGCCGCGCCTTCAACCGGGGTCGGGAGACTAAGTCCAAAGTCCAAACTGGCGTTGAAGAGGAGCTTGATTACGGAGGCAACACTACGTTCAAAACTGATAACTGGGCGTCTGAGACATTCGCGGAAACCGATACCACCGCAGTGACGGAAACCATGGAGATGCGTTGATCGTGTCTCTGGTAAGATTGGTGTTTGAGGGGATGCATCCGTTGTTCTGAAGCAACTCAGTCTCTTGCATAATTCTTTTTACTCTGTTTCTCGGGGTGGAATTGGCTAATCGTGTGGATGCATCATAGTGTAGTTATGTATCGACTCGTCAACTTATATATACTAGTAGAAATACACGGTAGCAAGTTTATATGATAAAAGTTTGAGCTCTCGACAGGAAACTCGCTCTTTGGCCGATGGGAAAGTGGTCCGCATTGGGAAAGGCACCTCATCCGAGCGACTTCACTTGTTCAATTTTCAACCACTGGCATCGTCTACTAGTACTGGTGCTACACTCCGAGTCCTCGCTTCAACGACGATTGACCATCGAGAAACTCGTAGAATACCTTCGACCCGATTCGGCGAGGAAGTCGAAGCCACACACCCATGATAATCCTGCAAGTACGGAAATGAAGTCCAAATCGGTCTCGGCGCTACGAGTGGTCCGCTCTCTATCCTCGGAACGTTTTCTACACGAAGCAGAGGCTGCACCTTGAAGCCTTCGACTGTGCAGCTTGCACTCACTCCGAGAGGTCTAAAGGGGCCCACTCTTGAGATAGGACTTCCAATCTCTTGCTCATGTCTAACGAAACCGGGATGTATGGTCTCGCGCCAACGCGGAATAACACAGGCGCTCATGAATTAGATGAGTTTAATCTCAAGCTTACAGATGCTTTCGATCACCTCAGAGATTCTTGTTTGTGCCTATCTCTATTATTTCTAGTCTTCTAGGACTGATAACTGGATGGTTTTACGTTCAGGTGCGACACTCTCGACTGGCGCTCGCTCTGCTCGCATTTACTATGTCAGTGCTTTGCATCTCACTTACATTCGTCATTGACATTGAAGTCTTTGTGAATCACATTACAAAGCAAGACTGCTGTACTATTGCGACCTCTTACTGCCACATCGTCGCTGCGTTCCTCGGACTGTGCGGTGACATTGAGCACGCAACGGTGTTGAAGATTAAGCAGCGTCTAAATGGGTATGCTCCAAGATAATTATTTTCTCATTGCGTAAGGAATTGACTGGCATCTTGTCGGTGCTAGGATAGAGAAGCTATCAAAATCTCTATTTCTCAAATGTTCGAACAAGCGCTCGACACCCAACGAGGGTTTGGACAGGGAAGTCGGGCGAATATTTGAAGAAATCGAAAACTGTTCTCACCAATTGGAGGCTCCTATTCTTGTGAAGCAGCCTGCCAATTCGAACCCTTCACGCTCCTCTCTTCCAGTGAAGTCGTCAGATATAATTACAAGGGACGACGGTCGTACGCTGCGACCTGCGACGCCATCGCCCGCGGCCCAGCCTGAGGTACCTCCCCAACCGAACTCCTTCAGCCTGGAAACTCTTCTTGAAATTCTATATTCCGAAAGCGGGTCCCAAGTCAATGTTCCAAACCTGTCTTCCTCGATTCTACATGTCGACAATAGAGACTCTCATAAGAAGCTCGGTGGGTTTGGCGTCGTTCGTACCGCTTGTTTATTAGGTATGAAGCAAGTGGCCGTCAAAACGTTGCAGTCACGCAAGGAGGGTCAGTATCAACAACGAAGCACGGGATACGAAGAGGTACGTTTTTATTTGTCCACAGTCGTTCATTGGAGTCTTATCATTAAGTTTGTTAGAGAGTTCCCAGACGCTTTCTGAGTGAAGTTTCTGTTTGGTGTGGATTGAACCATAAAAACATCCTGGAATTTCTGGGTCTGGCGGAATCCTCTAAGCATGGGCTACCGTTGAGCATGGTGTCTCCGTGGATTGTAAATGGCAACGTCACGGAATACATCAAATTAAATCCATCTACCGAAAGGCTGCCTCTCGTAAGCGACACAAGTAAATGGGAATCAATTGTCTCTTCCTAATTTTCGGACACATGTAGATTTTGGGAGTCGCAGAAGGAGTCCAATTTCTCCATAGCAATGGAATAGTCCATGGGGATATTAAGGGTGTTCGTCATTGTCACTTCTCACCTGAATCACCTTTTAACGGAGCCTTCAGCCAAACATCCTCATGTCCGACAATTTCGAACCCTTGCTATGTGACTTCGGTATGGCGAAGTTCTGCGAAACGTACGATTATCAGAATGTATCCACGACACTGCGTTACGCAGGAAGTACGAGGTATATGGCAATTGAACTCTTATGGGAGGGAGCAACGAAAACCTCAAACGGATCGGATATGTGGGCGTTTGGGATGACTTGCGTAGAGGTTGGTTTCTTGGGCGGCCCATCTGTCGTAAAGATTGAGTTTCTGACGATGAATTATAGATCCTGACGGCGCAGATGCCATATCCCGACTGCCTCGACGGACCGGTGATTATCAAAATACACGAGGAAATATTTCCTGGGAGACCTTCGGAGTGTCCAGATCCCTTATGGTCGTTCATGCAACGTTGCTGGCGGAAAGTCGTCAAGGATCGCCCGACATCCCAGGATGCCGTCGGAATGATGTCAGAATTACTCAAAGCCAAGCACCCTCCTATACGGACCTACAATGTTATCGACCATCCTCTAGCATAATATCCTCTAGAATTCTATCTATATTTGATGAATGTAGAGTCACTTTAGAACTCCAGAGCTATCATGTAAATGAACTATTTCTGCTTCCGAGACGCGGCGGCACCTCACCTTGTCCTCTACTTCCACGACGGGCACGCCGACTCGCTGAGGCTGCCTCCTCACTCCCTCACCTCAACCGACGGAAGTTGGCGTTTCCTCGTGCTGCGCGTGCTTTGCCTGGTCAAGGATATATAGCCGTTGTCTTCCCCTTGACCCGCCCAAGTCACCCATCTCTGCTGCGCAATCATCTCCAGAACGCAGCCCAGCACCTCGTCCAGTCCAGCCCGACCCAATTGATTGGTTATCCAACAATCCATTAACTTCTCGCAGGTTGGGTGTCAAGATCATTATCAATCGCGATGCCGTCGACTTCGAAGATGAGTAACGACGAGAAGTCGAAGGTGAAGGGGACGTTGTCATCGGGTTCGAAGATCTTTATGTGCACGGTCGCTCGAATATATTATGCGTACCCCGATCCAAACAAGTGGTCGTACTCTGGAGAGCAAGGAGGGTTGGCATTCGTCAAGGACAAACAGAACAACTCCCTGTACTTCAGACTTGTCGACCTTCAAGGAACGAGAGGAGTCGTTTGGGAGCACGAGTTGTATGAAGGGTTCAGCCTCAACGACGACCGTCCATTCTTCCACTCATTTGCAGGCGACGTGCGTTGGTCATTCTGTCCTGTGAGATTACTTATCTGACTTCAACCTACTCCTTCTAGGACTGCATGATCGGGGTCGTCTACACAGACGAGAGCGAGGCGAAACAGATGTTGAAGCAAGTCGAGAAACAGAAGAAAGCTAGTGCGTGTGCTATCTGACTCCCTCATCCTTATTTCTTTATTTAATCTATCAAACATAGACAAATCAAAGTCAACAACCTCGAAGAAGTCCAAGAAATCTGCGGGAGGCAAAGTGAATAAAGCCATGATTTCTGGCCCGCAGTTGGGCTCGTTCAAACATGTATCGCATATGGGCTATGACTCGGAGAAAGGTTTCGTTTCTGACGGTGTCGATCCTTCGTGGATGAAGTTCCTGGATCAACTTCAAAGTCACGGCGTTGATAGGTCTGTGATTGAAGGGAATATGGACTTCATCAAGGACTTTATCCGTGAAGCTCAGACGAAGCCAGTACCGAAGAAGACGGCTCCTCCCGCACCGCAACCCAAGAAGAAACCGCCGGTACCTCCTCCGCCTCGCAGGCCAGGACATGCTCACCAAGATTCTGCGAGCTCCATCCAAGCGCCATCTCCAGCGCTGGAATCTCCTCCGCCTCCAGCTTTGCCCCCGCCTCGCGTCACCCCCGCACCCCCTGCACCTCCTCCTTCAAGACCAAGCGTACCCGCAGCTCCTCCTCCGCCACCTGTGCGGCCGTCGTCGACTGCACCCCCTGCACCTCCAGCGCCGCCTCCGCCTCCGCCAACTCGAGCACCAGAAGCGCCTGCTCCTCCTCCTGCCCCGCCCCTTCCTCCCAGCCGTCCTGCTGCTGCCCCTCCTGCTCCGCCTCCGCCCCCACCTCCTGGACGCTCAGGCCCCCCGTCTGCGCCGCCTCCTCCACCTCCGCCTCCTCCCCCGGGACCAGGTGTTGCACCTCCCCCTCCACCGCCGCCTGCGCCTGCGGCCCCGTCCGGTGGTCGCCCAGCGCCCCCGGCAGCAGCAGGAACTGGAGATCGATCCGGCCTTTTCGCGTCTATCCAAGCAGCGGGCGTACATTCTCTACGCAAGACTGCTGGTCCACCCGAGCCTGTCGGCCCTGGAAAAGTCGCCGGTGCTCCTTCACCGCCAGCTCGTGCCACGCCTCCTCCTCCTCCCGCAGATGACTCGGGAGGAGGTGGCGGAGGTGGTGATCTTGCAGCTGCGCTGGCCGCAGCTCTCACTCAGCGAAATAAGAAGCTTGCTGATAGTGATGACGAGGAAGAAGACGAAGATGAGTGGGATTGATGTTGTATGAGTCTCGAGATAATCCCATGTATCGTATCAAAGTGTGATTTTATGTCCGATATTTCTTTTATCTTCTTTGATTTCTCTTCTGAATGCTCTGCTACTTCATCTTTAGAATCATCACTAGTAGTCTCGTTCCCAGACGTTCTATATGAACGATGGCGAGGAAAGACAAGATACCGAGCGAAAGAGGACGATCTAAAAGAGGACGATCCTAAAAGGGAGGAGCTCAATGTGGAAGATTCGGTGTTTGTAGAACGTCTGGGCGGCCTTGCTTTGGACACCCCCCATCTATGCGGCACGGCTTCGGCAGTCAAGGCACCGACAGCGCCACACCGTAACCGAGTCTTTATGTAATCTGCTCGGTTTGGATTACCATACCGACTTCAGTTCCACGCATGTTCGAAATCCATAAAATAAAGTATACTAGAGTCAGAAATGCTAAGTAGCAGTAATGGGGCATCTCCGGTGAGTTTGCTTTGCGTTTCTTTTATGAGGATGAAGTGGGCGGCATTTGGTTCTGTAAGCTCCAGACCCTGAATCACAGATGTGCACTGCTTTGCCGTTCTGCCGAACATAGATGGGGGGTGTCCAATACAAGCCGTACCAGGCGCTCCCACAACACCGAAAAAAGCGCCTGGGGACGAGGCTA
>KQ085901.1:0-244275 GCA_001020605.1 Schizopora paradoxa
GGGGCAAGCGCCGTAGCGCGTACAAAAAGGTAAGGAAAAATACAACTACGTTCGTGAAACGTACTGACAAGTACATACGTGCGTACAGAAGCCCAAGAAGAAAGGAAACGACGTAGCTCGCTCGCGCTTTCAAGCGCGAGGCCGTTCACAGCGGAGACGTCGGCGGACTACGCAAGAGCTTGCCGACGCTCATAACTCCAACAGGATCAAACACCTGCACCGGGGAGGCACCTTCGAATGGCGTGTCACATTCCTCCGACGATGGAACGTCGGCTCATCGTACAGCGTCCGTTTGAAATCATCACTTGTGTCGACGAGGGCAATCATCGAGTAGCATGGGCCAACAAAGATTATCCAACATGGCTCATGCGAGCCGAGCGGTGGCAAGCGTTGTCGTCTGTCGAGGGGAAGACGGTGTACGAGACACGAGAGGTGTTCTCCGGCCCTCTCGCGTACTTTGTGAAGTGGTTGCTCGGACGGTGGCTTCGGAGATCGTTCGAGGAGATGGCGGACAGTCTTAAGCGCGTTAGCGAGGCCGCGACGGGATGAACGAGCGTTGCTGTATTATATACGGAGTTATTGCAAAGCTTGGGTGATCTGCAGCCGATCCGAGTCTCGAGTCCGTCGTCGCTAACTTACCTGAATATATGCGTCTCATTTCGCTCGCATTTCTGGCTCGCTGTCGGTGGGAGAAGTAGTAACGGGCGTTGCGCTGCGACTGTCCTCCATTGCAACATCGGGCCCTCCGCCTATCAGCACAGCAGGCGCTGACATAATATTTTTTGAGTCTTGCACTCCTTATGAGGAAGTCGACATGCCGCAAATGGGCGTTCTACGGTTCGACCCCTCCTTTGTTTCCCGCCATTTTCTGGTCTTCGTTTCGAACCTCGTCGTCGCCGTCGTCGCAAGTCTCTTGCTCGTGCTCCTCGTCGCTCGACGAACCCGTTTCGCGTCGTCGACGGCGTCCTGCTCCGTTTCAGCGCGCCTCGCGTTTTTTTCTCGATAGCTGGTCATCGGGAATTGCCCACATGGACGGCCAGGCAAAGTTGTCGAGACTCTCGACGTTGAACCTCTTCAACAAGTTCTCCTCGCAAAGCCAGAGGCCGCCCCCACCACCCCCGAAGGACGAATGGTACTTGAAGCAGGCATCAGCGTCGACGTTGTCCTTGGCCACCTCATCATACGCTCCTTCAACCTCGACCGTCGTCGCGTCCAACGCTCGCACTTCGCACGATGCGCTACGTGTTTCAACCGACATTATGGGTTCTTTGCCCAATTCGTCGCAGCAGGATGTCTCTCGAAGCAGGTCTCCTACACCTTCAATCGGAACCATGACCCCCTCCGCGTCGGGACACAGTTCGACGAGTGCCAGTCACTCGAGTGGAAGCTCATTCAAGAAAGGTTTCGCAAAACTTTCCTTCGGGAAGAGACCCAAATTCTTCTCCCGTTCGAACTCTTCGAAGACTACGCTCGTATCTCCCGACGTGAGCATATCAGAGGATGGTGTTTATGTAGAGTCGCCTTCAATAGATGGGGATGCTGGAATTTCCAAACCATGGAACGTGCAGGTACGCCCCCCAAACATTCTGAACTATCTCTTATGGTTTTAACGATGTTGATGCCTGCTAGCATCGTTTACACGTCGATGAAGAGTGCGTGTGCCCAAAATCTTGTATTTCCTCATGAGTCGTGTTTCTGACCCTTGCCATTTTCGCTCAGATTGACCGGTCTTCCTCCGGAGTGGTTAGAGCAGTTACGCGCCAGAGGATATTCCGACGTCGACATTAAAGCTTCTCAACGACGAAATCGCACAACATATCTACAAAACCACCCAGATCTATGTATGCCATCAAGCGCAAGACCAGGACTCACGCCGTCATACTCATCAACTTCCGTAACCTCGCTGTCATTATCATCAGCGTCCTTCGCGCCTGCACCTCTCCCAACTCGTACCGCCTCACTGCCTTCACCCGACGACGAGGCGACCAACTCGAGTTCATCTGTCACCACGTCAAGCAACTCGCATTCACCCAGCACTTCACCAACTTCCATGTCCAGCCATGCACATCCTCCTCCTCCTAGCTCCTATCAACCCAGCATTATCCGTACCCCGTCTCGATCTGACAGTCTGGCGTCCGTGCCCGCAACTGGCCTGACAAGACGACCGAGCCGGCCTGATCGCCCGTTGCCTCTACCTGAGGATGCACAAGGAGCGCCGGTTCAACCGAGCACGCCTCAGCGGCGATTCAGGGTAGTGAACGCTGATCCGGTAGCGGGTCCCGACCGCGGCTCTCCTCCTCCGGCCTATGGTCCAAATGATGATGCAAGGGCAAAGAAAATGGGGGGCGTTGGAGATTCAAAGGAAGCTTCAAGAAACAAATCTCAAGAAAGGCAGCGTGTTCGAGAGGATAATAATGGTCTTCCCGCGAAGCCGAATATTCACGTTCCCCCTTCTCAGCAGGTGGAATCCGACCGTCAATCCAACTTTGATTCCTCGTCCGTTTACGCTGGAATTGAGGACGACAGGGACAACACACCAGTGCGCCAGCTTTCAAGAAAGCAGAGTGCAAGGCGAAAACCCCCTCCGTTAATTTTGCGCTCAACTCGAGAAGCCCCGCCCACTGAAGCTCAAATACAACAGAATGTCGCAGAAGAACCCTCCACTCAGCCCTCGACACCTTCGCCACCAGTCTCCCCAATTCCTCGGGCTACAATGCTTCCGCCTCGCCTCTCGTTACATCAAGATATTGACAGTGATTTCTGGTCTGAAACGCTGTTCTCGGTTATGAAGACTGGGGAACTATCAAACGCCTTCTCATCGCAGTCCAAGTCCACCGCGGGAGGGTCGTCGAAGGGTAACCTTCAGCCATCAACACCTTCGAAGCAGTCCTCAGGTGCTTCTACATTTTCATCGCCCTCACCTTCTCGTTCAATTGTATCGCAATCCGAGGATTCTACCACGCCTCTCTTTGATGAGGTCATGAATCTCATCCAGTCTCCTCTCCAGTCTCCTCTCGGAGCCCCTTCCATCTATGTCCCAGCTTCAAGGCCCCAGTCAGACTACGTCCCATCACCCCCTCCAATTCCTTCCGACCTCGAAGCCCACAAGGACACATACGCTTTCCTTTCCGAAAGCTACAACCCTGATCGAAATTCCGGAATTTCGGTACCTTCCAGTCGAGACTCTCAGGCAACAATTTCCGGTATGAGTCGCTGGAGCAAGGCAACGATACGCGATGCTACTATCGCTCGTGTCACCAAGCCAGCGCTCGCAAGCGTGGATTCATTGCCACCGGTATCTCCGTCGCAGCCCTCACGACCATCTGACGAAACGACGCTCGATTACTCTGGCGATATGTCGTCGGATCTGCCTTCCGCATCTGATTTCCCAATGCCACCACCTTCGCCAATGGATGCTATCTTTGCCGCTGCGCACAAGCCTGCGCCTCTTTCGCTGCCTTCTACGAGGTCTGCGGAATCAGTCAACATGGTTCCAGCTTCTCCGTCACGGGATGCTCCCAGTCCATCGTCACCACAGTCATCATCACATTCGACATCTTCGGATTCCTCGACGTCATCCAATGCCCGACATCTTTCGGTTGTCTCTTACTCAGAATCATCTAATGAGGGCGTTGATGAAGAACGAGAAGCTGCCTCTCGTCTTGTTTCGGCAGTCAAGGTCGAGCTTCCCTTCTCAAAGGCAACAAAAATTGTCAACGACGTGGGAAGCGACAGTAGCCTGATGTCACCAACGGATTCAGAATACTCGAGGAGTTCAGGCAAGTCGGGGAACAAAGGCCAAACAGACAGAGTCAAAGTCTGTGCTATGGATGGAGATGACTTCGACGATGGCCTGTACTATGACGACGAGCAGTCCCCCATCGTTGATTGGTTATCAGATTCTCCGACAGATGGACGTTACGAGATGGACGGGAATAACGTCAAGCGGGACTCGTTGGCTGTCTATAACCACTTGAATATGGGGTTGACTCCTCAGTCTGCTGCATTCCGAAGACCATCTATCCGCATTAACGGTACGACAGAGTCAAACCTCCAAACACCAAATTCTAGATCTCCATCTTTTGGAAGGCTGTCTCCGTCTCCGTCTCCATCTCCTAGTAACTCTGCTGCCGCTTCCCCTATGGCTCGCTACCGTGGCTGGGTTTCCGAAGTGCTCACCCCTCTGGAAGACTTCATAGATCACCACGTTGATCCTCGCGAGCTTTATGCTGACTTGCAGGAAATTGCTGAAGGGGATTCTGGATCCGTATTTTCTGCACATGTTGTCGGCAGCGTAAATTCGGGTTCGAAGGATATCAAGCGAGAGAACGGCTCCAAAGTCGTTGCGATCAAGAGTATACCACTCGTGCCAGGTGGTTCTCAGAAACTGATTGATCTGAAGGAAGAGTTCTCTCTCATGTCCCGTATTCGACACGAAAATATCCTTTCGATGGATGGGATGTATGTGGACCTATCGGAAGATTGCCTTTGGATAAAAATGGAGCTCATGGAGAGAAGTTTGGCGGACATGTTGCAGTTGTCTGAAGAGGGCTTTATGTTGCCGGAAGGTGTCATCGCCCAATTCACCAAAGACGTATGTACACGTGCTTCTTCGGTTCAATGGTTTGCTCATCGCCTTTTAGACTCTACATGCTCTTGCTTATCTTGCAAGCATTGGCATCGCTCATCGAGACGTGCGCTCAGATAATTTGTTGGTGAACCCGGCCGGCGTTATCAAATTGGCCGATTTCTCGCATGCTGTTCAATGGACCTCAAAGTCGGGTGCGATGAAACAGGGTGCTGTCGGTGTCGTATATTGGCAGGTATGTCTAGAATTATTGTGCTTGCTAAGTACTTCATTCTAACACGGCATTCTCTTTCGATCCAGGCACCGGAAATGCGACAGTGAGTTGATTACTCTTGAGCTAGCCGGTTTGTTCTGACTTCCGATCAATAGCGGCCCATACGATGCCAGCAAAGTAGACGTATGGTCACTAGGAGCAACTTGTTGGGAGATGGCGGAGACAGATCCGCCATTCATGGATGAAGATCCTCGACGAGTTCCCGACGTTTGGCCACCTTTATCTCAACCGGAAAAATACTCACAATCTTTTCACGAATTCTTGTCACTCTGTTCTTCACAACCTTCAGTACGGCCAAGTGCCAACGATCTATTAACGGTAAGAGCAATGGATCAACCTATTCGATTACGCGCCGCTGACTACGCCATGCAGACTTCGTTCATTCAGGGTGGATGCGGGCGTCCTTTTGTACAAAAGGTTTTAGCTGATTGCAAAGACATTGAAGATCGCATTCATCGCAGACAAAGTGTTGACTCTCAAGGGACTATATCATAGCATTGTAAATACCCATGATCTATTGTTTATTATTTATCATGTTATTATTTGGTTTCTTGCATCAATCATAGCCCTTCTATTTTCCCTACTTGGGCTTCGATGGCATCGCGAAGTCTGCGACATTCTCGGACCACGTCGTCGTTGTCGTCTTCGGAGCATTCCATGACGAATGTTGCAGTCTGGATCCCAAATGCTGTGGTGAAATGAAATAGGTGATTTTAGTTGGGAGGAAAAGGAGAAGGCATCAATCAACAAACCGCTTAGTTTACGACCGAACTTCTCCCAAACCGCGACACTGCACGATAGAGAGTACAGCCGGATTCTAGCATCTTCCGACTTCGAGTGCTGGATGATCGCGAGGTTAATCGCCTTCAACAAAGGATCCCCGTCTGCACAGCCCACGAGTGAAAGCAAACAGTCCGTTAAGAGAGCCTTTCCGTTTTCGATTTTGAGGCCTATGCAGATCGGGATTTGCTGGACCACCGGATCGTAGATTGTTCGGACTCTGTCGTCATTCCAAAATGCTATAGTTGGAACATAAGCTACAGCCGTTTTGGAATGTGCGTTTAGATACTTACTTCCTTCGTCGACTGCGAGACATTTAGATAAATTCTCCAAGCACGATTTCCAAAGAGGTTGGTCGTCCGCAACCTCGGTTCCAAATAGCCTGAGTAGCTCAGCTACCGGCTCAATGACGAAAGTCATATATGGTGTCATCAAGTCCTGGGGATCAATTGGTCAACTATGCGGTAGTGGAATTTGCATAAATTAGAGAAATACCTTGAAGAGGTCCAAGAGAGAAGTAAATGTCCTAAAGAAAGTATTCTTCCGGCCGTTATCTACAGACCATTAGATCGCGAGGAGACAAGCGGTGAATGATCTGAACGTACTTGAATCGGCTCCGAATGCCCAGTCGCAAGAGCGTCGGAATAGAGGTTGGAATGTTGTCTCGTTGAGTTTGATGACCAGTTCCATGTATGCGCTAATGACCTTGTTCTCGACCTACGCAAAATAATAAATTTACCCTTCAAGTGCGAAAAGCTGGTGCGAACATACCGCCAGGTCACTGAGAGGTACAGTGACACGGTAGTCAAATGACTGGAGGAAGTGCGTGAACATGGTGCGTAGAACTTCAAGTATTTCGGCTTTTGGAGAATGGTGGATGCAGCGTTTCAACACATCGAAGAAACGTCCGGTACGTTGTTCTCCTTTCTAGTGAATAGTTAGAGAAGTGAAGATACTTTAAATTCAAGAGACTCACGGGTGCAGCCACGAACTCCACAGAAGGCCAGAGTTCGAGCAAGGACGCGAGCAGCATCTTGCTTGATAAATGTTTACTAAGAGCCTTAACCAATTTATCGGCCAGATGTGCAAATTCGAGGCTTCCAGCCTTGTCACTAATGCAAATCTCGCAGATAGCCTTAACTTCCACAGAGCCCCAGAAAGTCGGGATTGAAGAAATGAGCGCGGTCAAAGTATTGAAGTCCTCGGCGAGAACCTCTGAAGTAAAGTCAGCTTGGGCACCGAAAGCAAGTAAATAGTATATTACCTGTACTCGAGTTAGAGCTCGCCACGAAAACACAAGTGTCTACTGTCGAGCGAAGGTGAGGTATCATGCGAGGACCAACTTTCGATCTATATGCGGATTAGAGTTCAATTTTCCTCAGTCCAAAATGAAGGCGTACATAATTGTTGGGAGCACCGAAATGACCGATGCATTTCCGAGTTGTTCGTGAACAAGTTTAAGAATTGTCGGCACCAGAGCAGCCAGGGGTGTCTCGTCTTTGGCCTGTGCAGTAATTGCTATCGCTTGAAGCGCGTCCAACGCAGACTTCAGAAGCGAGGAATCATTAAGCGACTGTAGAATGTGCTGTATGCAATCCAGGATTTGTGCAGTCGTACTCTGAATTCGTTCTCGCGCGGATGGAGCAATGTCTGGGAATCTTTCGGTGAGTAGAAGCAGCGATCCCTCCTGAAGCTAACTCGACGTCAGCACTTAATGGTCGAGATGGATCAGACAGCTTCGTACTTTCTTATCCACGCCCTGGACCATAGATAGAATCGCCGAAGCGAATTCATCGACGCGGATTGTCTCAAGCGCATTCAATAAGGACCATCGGGAGATCTCTGAAAGGTCGTTACCACCTCGAGCATCTACTCGTGAGGTAGAGAATCCGACTAATGAAGCTAGAATACTGCGCATATCCTCGTGTTCGTTCGCCTTGAATTTCTTGGATGGAAGCTCCTTCAACGCATGGCCAACAAATGCAATCAGAGAACGACATTGCCTCTGTCTCGTAAGTATCACCGATGTCGGTTCATCACCACTACTGTCATCAGCAAGAAGATTCCAAGCAAATAATTGAGGACCTACACCGTGTCCTCCAGGAAGGGCTTCTCCTGTGTATCGTCACCGTCCAAAACTCCTAAAATCCGCCGCACTTCTGCAATGACTTCTTGTAACGCCTAACGATATTCCACGAATATCTGGTTAGAGGGATTCCCTGCTGACATAGACGGACGTACCAAAAGCCTAATCGCTGGTGCATGGTGTTCAAATATACTGATGGGTAGTGATAAAGTCGAAAATGCATCACGGGGATTTTGACGTGCAACCTTTGCCGAGACTTTATCCACCAGTAACATGCACGTAGGGGCAAGGAAGTCGGCAGGGCTCATTACATCGATGAGATGATTGAAGAAACTAGAGAGTAAACTTGTCAGTTTTGGTAATCCTTCAACATGTCGACTGACATACTTAATCCGACGATGTCGGGGTACATGTGTAGCTGCATCGGTGAAAGTCTTGAGCAAATCCCGGGTACCTGGTGAGAGGTTAGATGAGTAAAGAATATGTTTGAAGCTAACATGCCGATGTGAAGATCATGATTGTTCGTGAATCTTTGTCTCAAAGATGACATTACAACTGGTACAATTCCCTCCGTCGTCTAAGAGAAATGTCAGCCCATTTTTCTTTCTGGCACAGACCATCTCACCTTCTGTATAACCTTGAAGCTATATGAATCGTCTCTGTGAAATACGTTGGATCCCATGAACGTGAAGATAGGCAACACATTCTGCAGAACCGATTCGGAGGATAATCTTGCCAAGGAGGCCATAAGAAGTAAAGCCTGGTTGAAAGTTTGAGGATTGTCCGCTACGGAAACAAACTTTCAGCGACGGAACCTAACGAAATAGTCGAAGTGCTTACTTCGCATCAACTTGACAAGCACATCCAATTGAATGGCATTGGGCGAAAGATTAGGTAGTTCCTGTTCGTTCCATATGGTTAGACCTAACCCGTCTGAAAAGCCGTCAATGATTGTACCTTTACTTGAGACGCGCACGAATCAACTGCGGTCATGAGCAACTGTTCGACGTAGCCTGTTTCCGAATGCGAAGCTGTCGCGCCATTGACAACCTGCCCCAGCACCTCTAGTAGCTCCGCGACCAGTTCAAGTGAGCCTGGAAGTTGTTGACTAACTAAAGCTTCTGCGAAGAACGTCAAACGTGATAGGTCGAAATTCGAGTCATCTGGTGGTGTTCTAGAATGCAAATGAGAATGAAGACTCTGCCTTTCATAAATCATTCTGAACGCACGAATCAAGCTTGCTCCGTTTTGCCTCTCTCAAACGCGCTTCTGCCGTTGACGGGCGAAGATCCTTTAATATAGACGTAAACATCACTGCTTGCTTGATGCATTTGCGTAAGAACGGTTTGATTCCCCAAACCTGTTCACGATATGATTCATCAGAATAAGAGGGTTATTTTGTACAGCAATGAGACTTACAGAGTCGTCCGACGAGCTTCCTAGTCCTATTAGTGTCATGCAAAGATCATGCTGACGAGAGTTCGGTAAGGCGCTATATATTGTGCCGATGTTCGATAGAAGAGATGTCCATAGGAGATTAGCTTGGCCTGCGACCAGAGTAAGCGTTGACCCCTGGTATTTGTCGGTTTGACACGTACCCAGACGGTGGAAACTCTTGATGCAGTTCAATAATAATGACCACGAAGTACTCTGATCAGCCGACAGGTCCTTGACGCATGTCGAATCGAACGCAGATAATCCTAGCAAGACAGTGTCGCAGGTCTCTCCCTCAAGGAGGTTTTCTCCGAGCTTCAAGCTTTCATTTAATGTTGCCGCGAGCATGTGAAGTTTCACGCTGTTATGGACCTCCTTCAAACACCTCAGTAGACCGATTTTCGTCTGTTTAGAAGGCAAAGACACAACGTGCGATAGCAGGAAGCACAAGATTCTTTGCTTATACCTATAAGATCTTGATGTCAGACAGAACAATAAGCGATAGGTATTTCATGCTTACTTCGCGTCTTTCTTGCTGTCACTCTTCGCGTAAGAAAGCTCTTTGTTATGAATGTAGGCAATATAATTTGAGTCATTCGCTATGTGGTCCCGATGCTCCACGAGCGTCTGGACGTAGTGAAGGCTATCGCCGGCATCCACAAATTGCAGAGAGTCTGCCAGGGTAAACGTATTAAGGTCACAAATTTCAAATGGATTTAAACCACTGACCCGATGACTTCCCATAGACTGAATCAAAGGCATAAACATCCGACGTCTTTGGTCCGCCTAAGCTCGAGCCAAGAAGGGAAAGACAGGCCATAGCTGCTGCCCGAACTCGTTTTTCCGGATCTTGGAGGGCGCAAATGAGAGAGGGGATGATGACCTGGAAGTCAACATGTACCTCAGCTGACTGCTGAGCTTGGAGGAATGCGAGAGCGTGCTTCAAAGCAACATATTTCGTGACTGAAGTGATCCTAGGCGCAGTTGATGTCCAAAGGCCTGCGAAAAAGAGGAGGACCTTGGAACCAATGTTTTCGTACAGCTTCTTGTTGGTGTGAGACACAAATGCAGGAGACCGCAAAGCGTTGATTGTTGCAAACACATCACGCATGAGCATGACATACGCGTCCGGAGACGATGGGTTCGCCTTCAACAGTGCAAAACTGAATATCTGGCATTCAGATCGATAACAGAACTCACATTCACCGAGCCACAGAACCAGTTCACTTGCTCGTTCGCGTGAGGTTGCTTCGCAGAGGAGATACGAGCAATCAAACGCAGTTGTGCCTTCTGAAGTGTTGTGCGACTATTGGGTTTAAGAACCACGTTTTTGAACAGGTCATCTTCAAAGGCGCCCTCGCTGAACTCCTCCTGCGCAGAGTCCCCTTCAAATCCGTTAAGTTCCGCACTCTTGGATAGAACTTCTAAGAGCTTCCTCGAAGTTTGGATTTGATGATTGCCTGTCAGGTTCGATACCAATGTTCCGCCAACGAGAAGAGAACCTAATCGGAGGTGCGAATCGTTAGGGACGGAGCTTGCGCCGGGAGATATGCTCTCCGAGATCCATTCTACGATGATATCAAAACAGTCTGAAGCCTTCACGTTCTCTGAAACAGACATTAATTCTGCTTCAAAAGCATAAAAAAACATGACTAGAAATACACTTACCTGCAAGGCGAGTAATAAGCGCTGCGTTGATACTGGCCATTTCTTCAGCCTCCAGCGAGGACTTTCCATCTCCAGGAGCAAATACGGGTTCCACGATTTCGCTGACGTCCTTTAAGATTGCGTGTTTGGACAAAGACGAGCCGCACACAATCTCCCATACGCTAGCTGCGGTCTTTTGGCGAGGCTTCGACAACAGGGCGAAATGGAAGATCAGTGACAAAATGACCTTCAATCCGAAATCAGGTTGTGCATTATACAATGCATTGCTAAAGAAGTGCAGATGCGTCCGAAGAAGTGCTCTCGAAGGTGGTTGCGACGTCAAAAACGTGCAAATACTGGAAAGCAAGTCCGGGGATTGAGTGAAAAGGGATACAGCCATCTTTTCTTCCTCATAAATGACTTGTAGAACACTGGGATATACGTCGAGAAGTCGTGCTCTCACGGAATCTTGCAGAGAAAGCTAAACGAAGAAAGTTGTTAATCTGGAAATTGCATCGCAACGAAAGTACCTACCAGTTCAGTCTCGGTCAGATCGTCGCCGATGATCCTTTGAATGACGCTGCGAGTGGCAGCACATCGAACAGATGGGTCAGCGTCCGCGGCAGCCAGCATGACATCGTTAGCCCCGCCTCCAGACTGATACGAGAGAAAGTCAAGACCATTTCTTAGGTATTCGAAGTTCGTAACATACCATCGATATCTTCAATAAAACATTTTCGGCCAATAGCGCCTTTTCTTTGTCTTCTCGACCAATTGCGTCAACACATTTTTGAAGGGCCTTCGGATGACGTTGACGAAGCATCGAAAGTAATTCAAGTTTCTTCCCGCCTTCCTCATTCGCACTTAATGAGCTTTCCAGTAGAGCTTTTGCCAACAATGTCACTAATTCTTCCGAGACATTTTCGGACGAGAATAGCTGCTCTGTGACCGCGGCAGCATTTTCATTGACCTTGACCCTTGAGCAGATGTTAGGATAGAGCTTTAAGACGCTAACATAACACTCACCTTTCCGTTAGATGAGGAATAAGCAAGCTAATGACCTTCGTCGAACCATTCCAACCCAATGCATTCTGCATTGCTTTACCAAAGCCTCTGTGAGATTAGTCGTCAGCCAATTTACGCGCGGAGATAATAATGGGATGAGAACGTACGGAATCTTTATAAGGGCATCGCAGATATTACTGGGAAGGATGGGTAGAGTAGTCTGAGGCGCAAGGACAGAAATGATAGCGGTCAGAAGTTGCGAAGGTTCGATTGAGATTGCGGGTTTAGTCGTTGACTTGACCATGCTTGTCACAATTGTTGTAAGCGCCTGACTGGTGAACGAAGTTTTTTGCGACAATGCCGACAGGAGGACAAAACTTCCTAACTACAGAAGTATCAGTTTCTCGATTCAATTATAGTCACTCCAGTTTGACTTACGATACCGTCTTTCCGAAGCGCCATAGCCACCCCGTCCACATTCGAGATCCTCAGCGGTGTTAGCAGCGAAGGTAAGAGGAATGACAACGTTCCTGCGTCAAGACCGTCATCATTCACTCGCGTGACAAATTCCAGTAGAGTCGCGAGGTTGAATGCCAGAAGAGTCCTGTGCACTGTTGAAACTGCATTCGGTTTTTGGTCTCCCCCATATGCGTCTGGAAGAAGATTGATCATGAAACGCGCCAGATCAACGTCTTTGCGCATCGCTTCTGCAAGGACATTCCGAGGAAGTGGTTTGGCAGCTTGCTTGAACGGCTTGAGGAAAGCGAAGTTTGTATGTCTACCAGTGACCAAGGTTAGTCATGCAGGAAATCGAGAGCTTGAGCATGGAGACACACTCGAGCTGTAGGATGGAAACCATTTTTGCGAAATGGGGTGACTCGTGATAAGGAAAAAACAGCGCAAGGACATCGGGAACATTAAATTCGTTCACTCTGAAAATCAGAGCAATCAGTTTTTCGCGTGGATGGCAATGGTGTTATGACGCACCTGAACCTCCGCACAAGCCATTCAATGACCTTCCCAGCAGCGGAATCCTGCAAGCAAGGGCCTAAAATACGCAAGCAATACTTGAGCGCATCATCGAGAGCCTTCGCTTCATCCCTCGATAGTAACGTTCTGTCTGTTTCCTTCGCTTTCGAGGAGAAAAGCAGTTGATAGATTTCATTCTCGGTCGAGTCAAGGTCGCGAAAGGCAGGGTATATGAGCCGGAGCTGCCCAAGTGCGTTGATGGCGAGAGCGTGAATGGACTCGATGTCTTCCGTCTGAGCGGACGTGGAGGTGAAGAGGTAGGAAGTTCCGCGATGCTTTTTCCGTGCCGACTCTGAGAGAAGCGGCGCATTGAGAGAGACCGCCTGAGCAAGCTGGGCTGCTAAGCTCGTCGGCATTGTGTCGAACAACCAGGTCGTGCAAACAGGTTTCGTCTTCAAAAAATTTGGTGTCCGATCACAATTGCTATTTCGGGCGCTCGGCTAGTGAAACGCAGAAGTTTCAAGTTCCCTTCCTCCCACAACAATCCCTTCGATAGAAACTGTCTCGACGAGAGAGAAAGACGAGACGAATGGAGGGAGGCAAACATACTTTCACCTTTCACCAAATTATTTTTCTGAATTCTCAAGAGCGGTCTCCGAAGTTGGGCATTTCCGGATCCACTGACGAACCTGTCCTTGCACTCAAGCCTTACCAGCATGCCAGTGCGACCGAGATGTGATTCGATTTGGAAACGAATATTTTTCTCCGGTTTCGTCGTCTCGATAATCTTCCAAATTTTCAGAGCCGATATGGCATTCCCATTTCCTTTCGATTTGCAGCCATTGGCGTTCTCTCACGAGAATGCTGGGATCGACTCGGACTGATCTTTTCCCATAGTTTGGTCGAGTTGACGACGACGACGAAAACGAAAACGACTACTCCTCTGAAGCAAACGAGCATCTACAGTGTCGCGGAGGAAGGTCTTGCCAAGTGCACGCTGAGCGACCACGAAATGGCCACACTTCCTCAAGCCAAGGGATACATCTGCACCAACGATGTTATGCACGCGCGCCTTTTACCCAAGGAGTCAGCTCATACGTTTACCTATCCAACGGTATCCTATCTTTTGTGCCTCTCGATGTTGGAGAAAGGAGAGCTCGATCTAGGAAGGGGCTGGCTTTTCAGTTATGGCGGTCTATCGCGTCGAATGACTGGCATTCGGGCTTCCGCGTATCTCCAGACAGGAAAGCCGTCTGACGATAACAAATCGATAAAGCAGAAATTATTAGAAGTTCTGCAGTCGCACGAATTAGATCCCGATCTCTTTCACGACGCCTGGATGATGACTATGCCCAGTTATTTTGGGTTCGAGGGGATCAATCCCTTGACTGTGTATTTTTGCTACAAGTACGATCGATCTTTGTGGGTCGTCGTATTAGAGGTAACCAACATACCCTTGCAAATCCAAACAAACCATTTACAATCTGTTTGGAAGGTGCATAACACGTTTGGGGAACGGCACGTTTATGTCCTCCCCGTTGGCCCTGTACATCAGGATACAAAAACGCAACAGGGATACAAGTATTCCTGGACGTTTGCTCGTCAATTCCATGTTTCTCCGTTCAACGATCGCTCTGGATTTTACACGTGCTCGATCATTCCACCTCCGCACCCTCCTGTTGGACCTAGGCCTGATGAAAATTCATCTTCGAACGAAATCTCATCCGATTTCGGGCCAACGGTCCATATTGACCTTCACGACTCCGACCCTCGTACGCGCGCTTTCAAGAAAAACGGTACAAAACACGTCAAACTTGTCGCTGTTCTTCGACCCACTAGCCGTCGCCCCTTCACGTCCATTTACCTCCTTGAAGTTCTCGCGAACTACCCTTTGGATCTCTTTCTCTCTTTCCCGCGCATAGCCTACGAGGCAGCGCGATTGCATTACCATAAAGGCTTACCTGTCTACGGACGCCCCGCACCCCGCGCCGCAGACATGGCGACGGAAAGAAGCCTCGGGATCTCAAGAAATCCTATACAGGAAGACAAGACGAAGACGCAACCAAGCGGAAACGGAGTTGGGTGGCAGCCAGAGGGCATGTTAGAGCGTTACGCGAGACATCGAGTCGAGGACTTCCTACACGCAAGAGCCAGAGAGCTGGAGATGCAGATCAAGCTGGTATATGCCGATCCAAGCTTTGTGACGCAGACGTTTCGCCACTCCCAAGCGAGCGATTCAGGTTGCGCGACATTGACAATACATATTCGTTCTCCTCAAGCCTTTGTATTCATCTTCATTTCTCCGACTCCCGAGCTTGCTTTAGCGCTTGGACAGGAATCAGAACGTCAATTCACAATATCCGATACAGATCTCTTCGCCACCGTATTCAACTTCCAGCCAAAGACTCGTGGGGCGAGCGTCCGAGTCGCAATACTCGCTCAGGGCATCCGACATTTCTCCGTTCCAACGACACTTGTGCCCTCATGGACAGATACTCCTCGATTGCATTTTTTGAGTTCGCCCTTCACCACCGAAAACAGACTCGTCAGGATGGATCGAGAAACCAGGAATGTTTTGGCCCTTCTCCTCTTTTATACTCTTCTGTACATAGAGGAGCTCATTTTCACCATCCTCCAAGCACAATTTGTTGTCGGAGATGAACCTTGGGGTGTTTGGAATAGAGTAGCTGACACTGTAGGAAGCCCGAGTCAATTATAATGGGAGCTTCCGTATTGGTTCAAACATGATCGGATCGACGTCCCGAGTTTAGAGTCGTCGATCATAATGATTCTCAGGGAATTGAATTACAATCTTATCGACAATGAGTGCAGGATGAACGTGCATACATACAGCGCATCTATACAAGGTGCTATCAGCAACAAAAACGTTTCTATATGATACATGTGCAAGTCCATTTGCGTTCCGGTGAATACAAATCCAAAGTGCAAGATCCAACGTGTACAACAATCCAAAGCATGCGTGGAGAATGAATTACAAACGTGCAGTTGCTCGAAAAGTGATCAATATCCGTCGTCGTCGTCCCCATAACTGCCTTTGTTGCGAATGCCTGCGGAGGGCCCAAACTTGCCCTTGCCCCGCGCCTTGCGACCACCGAGCTCCTTGTACATCTCCCGCATCTCATTCTTCGAGGGCTTCGTTACACCTTCGGCCTCCAAACGCCATTGCTCTTCGCGTGCTTCGCGGGGCGTTGCGTATCCTGAGCTGGGGTTGGATCCCCCGCTAACGTATGGGGAGTTTGGTCGTGAAGTCCGCGCAGGTGGGACGAAGACTGTTTGCCCTATACCCTGTTCGCGACTACGTTGACGAGCATCCTTCATGAATGTCAATCGCTGTGATGAATGCTATCGATCAGCGGCAGATTCAAATGATAAGATTAAAAATATGAACTCACCCAATTTTGCTTCGATTCGCGCCTCGTCCATTTGCCTGGAGGTAAATCCTCATCGTGAAAGCTCTCTCTTCTTTGGTGTTGGAACCAAACTAAAGTTGGAAGACAGCTATTAGTAAGGGTATTTGAACAATCAATGCTCATGACTCACCATGGTTCAAGGTCTGACTCTTCTCCCACTTCTTACAGACGCGCGAACATTTCGCCAGATCTCTAACATCCAGTTGTACGAATATGCGTTGAGAGACTTCTGTCGGGAAGGCGCGTAATGGATCGCTGCTTGTACTTTTAGGAAGATGTAGAGGTCCGGGTGCGGGTCGTTTATTCGCTCCGGAGCGGGTAGGAGACGACGCTCTGGATGCGCTACGAGAGTGTGCTCGAGAACGCGAAGGTGTCGCTGGAGCAGTCGTCTTCACGATCGCAGATATGAGCATTCTGAACGATGTAGATAGTGTGAAAGATGACGCACCACGCCAACCACCTCATCGTCTGAGTCGTCTAAATCGTCATGTCTTGCTGGCGGTGAACTTCTTAGCGATGCTGCTGCTAGCTTCGTGTTGAGTTTGTCTACGCCGAGTGCGTGTGGTCTAAGAACGTCTTGAAGAAGGGATCCCGACGACGTCGTCATCATTGCGATAGAAATCGGGAGGGAGATGGTAGTGGAAAGAGGGAAAGCCGTGAATATGCTTGTCTCCTCGTTTGCCCGGGTTCAAAATGTCCTTTCCGGCTGATTACGGATGACGTCATCAATTGCACGTGCAAAACAGAGCGTGAGGTGCACCTTCCGTTCTCGGTCACGAAGCTCGCCATGTCTTTTTGCCCACAGCCGTGACAGCAAACACAGAAAGCAAACGTTGCAGTTGTTATTGCTGGTCTTCTACGGCCTGAAGGATACCGGGTACGATGCAATGCTACTTTGAAAGCTTTTCTGAAATCAATAAAAAATTCAAACAATTTTAGATGCAAATCTTGCATGCTCAGTCGCCTTCTCCTTGACACCCGAAGGCAATGGTCCCCCATTCTTCGTCAGGTTTCGTCCGCGTCAGCCGTGGTCGCGGGCGGGGCTAAACGCGGTCAAATTAACTGGAAGAAAGCCCGTAATACGAAAAAGGAGCCAGGGGAAGGCGAATTCGAAAGGAATGTCAAGAAACGCATCCAGGAAGTAGGTAACTCCCTAGAACTCCCTCCGCAAACGCCTACATTGAGGGACATTTCCGAGTGGAAGGATGTCATCAAACTACCGATCGCAGAGTTTCTGCTGATACCGAAGCCTCATCCAACTGGGCCATGGGTCCTTATGTATGTGCTGGTCACGAAAATACGCACTCCGACTGAAGCAGCCGTTGCGCTTGAAATCGTGGACAAGAACCTACACGACATCCCAGGACATTTACAACCATACATCTTGATTCTTACGACGCGAATAATGGCTCAGCTACGAGCAGAACCCCCCATGGATCACATTGTGCACACCTTTCTTCAGCTACCTGTGGCCAATAACTTGCACTTCAACCTCCTCCTTCGGACGATGTCGCGCTTTCGCCCCTCTGTCCATCTCGCAAAGCTCACGACCACCGTTCTAGATACGATGCAGGCGCGCCAGATGCGTCTTTCTCGAGCAACATACGAAACCCTGCTTCTTAATCGCTTTGTCACTCTCGAGCTCACAAATCGCCTTCAGATTCGCATGGCGCGCGATGGAGTGAAGCCAACCGTGAAGGAATTGGAATTGTTTCTTAGGTGCTTCGGAAAGTATGGCGCCTTTCGTACCGCGTCACAATACATCGCTTTCATTCGTCGACTTCAACTTGAACGGGGCAAATCCGGTCCTTTTGTCCAAGCTCCTCCTTCCAACGCATCAACTCACGAAGCAGACGTGAACAAATTCCCGGAACGAGCACCTTCGTCCGCATTTCAATATCTGCGTGACCTCGTTGATGCGGAAACTATTCACGCATCGATAGTCCAGCAAGAGCAAAGGCTCATGACGCCGTCCGTTCGAGGTCGATCCACAAAACATAGTGGGCCCGGAGTCTCCGGATGGACAGCTGCTTTACATACCGCAGCAAGAGACAAGCGGGTATCTAGTGACGGCTTGTTCCTGCTTTTCGAACGGAGTAAAAACGCAGGGCTCGCTCCTACCCTTTCCACGTATACGGTCGTCATACGAGGGCTCATAAAGAAGAGCAGGGACTATCAAAGGTCCTTGCATCTGTGGAGAGAACTACGAAGCACCGTCCGGTACATGGATGCTGCCGCTATGACGGTGGGAATGGACGTGCTCGTCGGTTCTGGACGTGCGCTGGAAGCATTTGAGGTCATCGTTAAGCACTCTACACCAGATAAATATGTCTCGAAGCGGAAGCAGATGGCTGAGCGGGATACTGCATTAATTAATGCCCTCATGAGCGCGTTGGAAGAGCATGGATGGTCGACCGCGGTGTTCTACTGTTGGGATGCTTTTCATCCGCTCTTTGGCGTACAGCCCGACGCCATTTCGCTTACCATTCTTTTGCGTGCTGCCCGAGTCGCCGAACGCAAGGACGGTTCGATTCGAGGATTACTTGGGCACATCGGCATGTATAATCCGTTCCGCTCAGAGGATGCAAATTCGTCGTTACTGGCTCCTTTTTTGTCGGCGGAGGAGCTCGAGGAGCGTATACGGGCATGCATGTGCGATGAGCTCGTAGAGGGGAGTGAGCGGGCGGATGGTACCAGCGTCGCCGTAAACAGGTCGTCCTCTCTCTGGGAGGGCACACCGGCTGGGTTCAAAGCACTCGAACTCTTCCGTTCTGTGCTTCTTGGAAATTTCCCTCATTTGAAAGGATTGAGGCCTCCAGCTAAAGCTGTATGGTCCGACAACTCAAACGATGCTAGCCCTTTGGGGGACGTGGCACGAGGACTTGGCTTGTCTCAACCGAAGAATCGAAACTCGTTGCTCTCTTGTGACGATTTACCCATTCTTCACCCCCAAATTTCGCCGGATGAAAGGACTTTTCATGCGTACATCGAGCTCCTGGGATCTCAGCGCCGTTCATCTGAAATTCCTCTCACTTTGGCGTGGATGAGAGGGCTGGATTTGGAGCCTCGAAAAGAAACAATAGGTCTCGCATTGGTGCTTTTCGCCGAAGTGAGCCTGCGTGGACCGTTGTTGGAGACATACGGAGATATAAGCGAGTATAAGAGACTTGTGGCATGGTTGACACAGTGGCTGGGAGAGAGAAAAATACCGAATGAAGCACAACTTCGATTTACATTTCGAAAGTTGCTGGGGGATCGAGGAGGTATGACGACTGTAAACGAGGAGCCTCTTTAAAATTTTCCCATTTGACGCTTCAGCGTTTCAGTATCATACATTGGATATATTGTTACATATGCGTTATCAATATCTTTATGCACGCCTGCCGCTCTTGGCTTGTTTCGCTGCCTTCTCAGCTGTTCGTTGGAAACATTGTTGGTGAATTGGGTACCTATGGTTATATGCAAATAGTACGTACCTTCTGCTTCCTTCTTCATCGCCTCACGTTTGGCAGCAGCAGCCTCTCGCTCCGCACGTATCTTTGCAAGTCGAGCAAGGTCTGCTTTGGCTTGATCAGTCTTCCCTTGCGCGTGCAGCTGAGAGAAGTATTGATCTAAATGCTACATTAACAAAGTTTATCAATGAAACGCACCTTCCAATAACGTTTCTGGGCTTCGTCTTTCTCCTTAGCTTCTCTGGAAAACAATTTAGTTGTTTGGATAACATTTCGCCACATTGAAACGCGCACCTCTCCCTACGTGACAGTGGTTTCGGTTCCGCCGTGTCGGATATTTTGAGCTTTTCTTTAACACGATTGGCATTCCCCAGGAGATCGTCTTCGTCTTCGTCTTCGCCACTTTCGCCATCTCCATCCTTTTTCGCTGCGGCCTGAGGATTCTTCTGCGCTTTCTTCATTGCTCGACGTTCGGCCCGAGTGACCTCAACACTATCTCCAGCTCCAGATTGCGCACGTTGAGAAGAGCCAGTTTCAGCATCGGGTTCCTCATCACCACCGACACCCTCTTCATCCTCGCTCTCGTCCTCGGATTCTTCTTCTTCGTCCTCAGAACCTTCATCACTGCTCTCCTCCTCTTCCTCGCCTCTTCTACGTCTAAGAAATTGTCATCAAGTAGGATCATGATACAACTTTGAAATGAACGAGCCTTCTTTCAGTCGATACCGCGGTTCCGTTCTCATCTAGAGTGAGATGGCGACTTTTGCCACATAGTAAGTATCAGTTCAGAGTGCTTCGTGACTCGATCGTAGACTATATGCACCTGAATGATCGTCCACCGCCCCTCTTCGTCTTAAATTTGCCTGTGGCGAGGGATTAAGAAAACTTCAGATTGAGATAAGTAGATGCTCACCAGATCCACGAACCATAATTGAAAGAGAAGGAGTAGGAGAAAGGGACTGAGCAAAGGAGAATGCGCGACTTGCCAGTGGACGGCTACGCCATTGCACAGCTTCCCGATTTGGATGTCGTTTGGGCGAACGAGCTGCAACGCTTTCGATTTCGATTTGAAGAGAGCCAAAATGACGACCATCCCAGCGCGACTGGCTCAAGTCACTCGAACGTCCGCGAGTCCTGCTTTGGCACGCCAGCGAGCCATCCAGCTTTATCGTGACTGGTACCGTTCGGTGAGCTACACATCCATCCACGATTGTCTCCAGGTCGTGTCACTCATATTTCCTGTATCGTATCTCCTCATCAGGCCCCCGAAGTCGCTACACTCTATGCTCTGAACGTTTCCGCATACGAAATCCGGAGAGCGGTTCGCCGGGAGTTCGAGAGGAACCGCTTCGTCTCCGACCCCAAGGTGATCGACGTGCTCATTCACAAGGGAAGACAGTCGTGGCAGGAGACAATGAACTGCTGGTCACAGGAGCCACATATTCTGGGGATACTGTTGGCGCCAAAGGATAGACCGCAAAGGACGTTCTTGGAGAAATTCTATGAAGGTGTGTCGTGGTGAATTGCGAGACGACTTGTATCTCACAGAACTCGTAGGTCGGGATGAAGACCAAGTACTGCCTGCTGCTACAGGAACTCTAGTAAAAGACACTGCAATCTGAATACGCCTTTGACGTTGTTCAACGTTGGATTCCTTCTCCAACTGTCACTTTCAATAAATAATAAATAATCGCTTTTACATATGAAGTTTCGGAGGTATTAGTTATGTAGTTCTACTTTAGGGCCGGTCGTTTGGGGGATTTTTGCCCTCGCTGAGCTTGTGAAAGGTTCCAACTGCTTCTTGTCCTCGAACCACGATGGGTCACCGCACAATTCTCTACGTTCGTGGTTTCCATCCATCTACTCGTGCTCGCGACCTCGCGTACGAATTCGAAAGGTGAGATTGAGAGCGGGCTACGAAGGTCGGGGAACTAAAATTTTCATAGATATGGCCCCCTCGTACGATGTGACATCCCAGCACCTCGCCATGGCACATCAACATCCAGCCCGTAAGTGTTATCCATACACTTGACTACGTTTCGCCCCTTTCAGTGTTGCGCACATCTCGTATCGACCAGCCACTGTCGTCGAATCCCCGTGTTGTGACCTCCTCACTTGCTGTGTCGCCGACGTTCGAACGAATAACGATACATACCGAATAACTTCGTTCGAGCCCCCCCAACGAAGGGAAGCACGCATGGGGTCTTTTCTTTCGACCAGTTTGACTTCCGAGCGCGAGTCGTCCGACGTCTTTTCTTTCCGATTACACTCGAGTCGAAAAAGTGCCGATCGCTCAACGAACCCTCCCCCGAACGCATCTCACAGTTACGCCTTCGTGGAATTCCGCAGTCCGCGTGACGCTGAAGCTTCATTTGACGATATGTATGTATCTGTATTGGTCGTACGACAGTCAGTCGCGAGCTGCTGTTTATCGGGTACCTTTTCACAGGCATGGGAGAAATTTCGAAGGTTATCGTCTGACAGTTGAGGTATGATGCATGTATCTCTTCGTAAAGGCATAAGTCTCATAACAAATGTCTTTTAGTGGGCTAAGAGATTACCTTCATCATTGTGGAGGACTGGCGGACGCTCCCCTCCACGGCGACCGTCGGTTCGCGATCGCTCTCGAAGCCCTCGCCGCTCAGATAGGGACCGCGACAATGACAAGGACGATAAGAGGCGCCGCAGCAGAAGCAGAAGCAGGGATCGTCGAGACAGGGATGGTGACCGTGAAAGGGATGCTGGAGATGAGCGCAATGGTGACAGGAAACATAGCGCAAGCCCAGAGAGGAAGTCTAGCGAGCGGCTTAGGGAAAGCAGCGCTAGGACTCCTCCTCGTGAAGAGCCAAAGGTCAACGGTGATGGAGCATTGACTCCGCCTGTCGACAATTAAAATTACACTTCGTGTGTTTGTCTGATCCACTTCTCGCGTCCAAAATTATGTTTCGTTTCTCTCTATCCACCCTCCACCCGCACTTCTCTCTATGTCAATAATTTTAAAAATGAAGAAGACTGTCATTTCGGTCATGCATATTTCAGGATTAGCTACGTTGGAAGATATCTCTCAAGTACCCCGAGCTTTGAGCAATGAATGAATTTTGAAGATAATTGGCCCGTTTTGGTAAGACGTGTTGTAGGGTCTTCGTGAGTCACTGCAACTGGTTGTCCACGCACATTACATCCGTAAAGTACCTTCAAACTTCTTCGATCGTTCATTACGCCCAAAATGCCCGACCCGAAACGAAAAGATCAAGAAGACGATGTCGACTCTGAGGAGGAAGAGATTGTCGAGGAGGAGGAAGCGGTCCCCGAGTTTACAGAGGACGTTAGCCATCTGACGCCTAATTCCATCGAGGTCATCGCAAATCAAGTGCGTTATCCGAGCCCGTGCTCTGTGAAATACCTGACATTATCTTGAATCGCAGGCAACTATCAATCTTGGTAAGACTATATTCTTTCATTGCTAGAGTGTCCTAACAATTGTTGCAGGAACCATCGGACATGTCGCTCACGGCAAATCTACTGTCGTAAAGGCAATTTCAGGTGTTCAAACTGTTCGATTTAAGAATGAACTTGTTCGAAACATTACCATTAGGCTCGGATATGCGAATGCAAAGGTGCGTTGCGTAATGGGTGTCTGTCGATGCGATGTTGAAGCTCGAAAAGATTTTCAAATGCGAGAACGAGGCGTGCCCTAGACCTGGATGTTACAAGTCGTTCCGCTCGGACCAGAAGGACGGGCCTGAATGCGAGAGACCAGGATGCGGACATCGCATGAAACTCATTCGGCATGTGTCGTTCGTGGATTGCCCGGGACACGACATTCTTATGGCCACCATGTTAAACGGCGCCGCGGTTATGGACGCCGCACTCCTGCTCATCGCCGGAAACGAATCGTGTCCTCAGCCGCAAACGCAAGAACACCTTGCTGCCATCGAGATCATGAACCTGAAAAATCTTATAATCCTTCAAAACAAGGTCGACCTGATCAAGCCTGAACAGGCTGAGGAACAACATAAGCAGATCACCGCTTTCGTAAAGGGTAATGTACTGTCCTCTGTCAGTAATATATTTGATCTAACCCTTTGAATGCTTAGGCACTATTGCGGAGAAGTCTCCGATCGTACCCATTTCTGCACAACTGAAATACAATATAGACGCAGTAAACGAATACATTGTTAAGAACGTCCCTATTCCTATTCGCGACTTCACTTCCGATCCTCAACTCATCGTGATTCGTTCATTTGACGTCAACAAGCCTGGTGTAGAAGTTGACGAGCTACGGGGGGGTGTTGCTGGTGGCTCGATTTTGAAGGGTGTCTTGCGGCTCGGCATGGAGATAGAGGTGCGGCCAGGTAAATACCTGAAAGAACAGAGGAAGTTCAGGCCGATCTTCTCGAGAATCGTCTCTCTGCACGCCGAGCAAAATCACCTTCAATTCGCCGTACCCGGAGGGCTTATTGGTGTTGGTACAAAGATGGACCCGCAACTATGCCGTTCTGATGCACTCGTCGGGTACACACTTGGACCCGCTGGCAAGCTCCCGGAAGTATATGGTGGTCAGTAGCAATCTAAACTCATCCGCCCGTTCTATTGAAGTCTCACCAAACCAAACAGAGGTTGAAATTAGTTTCTACCTTCTCCGACGCGTCATCGGTGCCAAAACCACGGGGGACAAAAAGCAGGCAAAAGTCGAGAAACTCACGAAAGGAGAATTCTTGCTGCTTAATATCGGGTCTATGTCGTGCGGCGGTCGTGTGGTGAACCTGTTGGCTGACTTGGCGAAGATTACATTGACAACGCCTGCCTGCACGGAGCTGAACGAAAAAGTTTCATTGTCGCGAAGGTTTGGAAAATCATGGCGACTCATCGGTAAGCTTGCCCGTGCATAAGATATCTTTCAATTGATTGACGAAATCTCCTAGGCTGGGGGCGCATCGAGAACGGAGCTGTCCTTGAATCTGTCTGATCTAATAGAGACTCGTTGTATAGTAACTGCTGCTTTGCAAATCAGTTCGCTCCCAAATGGCAAGTTCAATGAATTGATTTCCGCATATAGTAACTTCTCAAGAACATCGATTTAAAGTTACTGAAACAGAACACCGCCCTACAGATCCTCCAGTCGATATCGCTTTCGACATTAAATGAAACAATCTTTCGTCTTACGATGCGTGGGTCACTCTCGCGGCTGCTGTCTGGGAATCTCCCTCACTTGGATATTTTTTATCTGACCTTTCGCAGTTCGTAGGCAAGATGTTTCTGGTAATCAGCGCAATACTACGTGTATTCAACCCATGCATGTGCAAACGAAGGCGCAGACCTCTCATTCGTGGGCCTTTAGATACGACTCATGGTGCTCAGGATCTATTAGTGAGTCAGAAGGCCGATTATCAAACCGAACATTGAGGAACTTGACCTTGAAACGTGATGTTTGGAAATCACGACAGTCGCATACCCGAGCGTCATCTTGCTTTGCCACCAACGAGGACGCCGATTCGAAAAAATGCGTTCCTCTCAGCATTACGAACTCGTAGGTCATTGTCACTCTCCACGGCGGAAACGCTGTCCTTCACGTCAACGCTGCTCAGACTCGTCAACCACTGGCATATCATTAACTCATCCTTACTTCACGCTGAAATTCAATGATCGCATCATTCTGTTCACGTCTCAATTCTGCGGCGACCTGACCAGAATGACGGGGATCCATTCCTCGAGGGAATCATCGGCCTCCAGTTCACACAACTTGAAGATTTCCCCACACAAATCTGCAATTCGAAACGCCTTTTGTCTATATCCGCTACCCGTCGGACTCGCCCACCTTGCGAATCAACCCAAAATACTCGGATACATCTGAGCCGTCCGAAGATTTGAGTTGTCCGGCGCTTTGGTGAAGTATTGGCGTGGGGGCGGCCACTCGGTAAGAGGCACTGTCGGCGGAGTTTCAAATGGCCTTCCACCTCCAGCTTCACTTTGTCAAGAGTGAGATGAAACGTCTCGAGTAAGAAACGATGAAATTCGGAGGGCGTTCGATGTTCCCTCATTTCTGCCAGCTATTCGCTACGTGGATGTCTCAAATTTTCTGTGTGGGGGGACGTGTCGGGTGTCTGACGATGAGACGGACATCAACGAATGTTCCACGCGCTTCGAGTCGCCCAACTGCAATGAACGTTCAGGTCACCTCGGCAGCGCCCGCTTAGTTCCGCCTGCGGTTGGCTACTTTAGCTTCCTTTCACTCCTTTATCCTCAACCACCACCATCCTTCATTTTTTTCTCCCTCCATTTTTTGCCAGGGCGCCGACCTGCGTTGGAATCCTATTTTTTAAATCTTGCTTGCTGTAGAATTAGAGAGCACCGTCGAATCGTCGGCGAGAAGATGTCGGGACTTGATTACGACGTCGTTGATAACTTAGCTAGCTCTCTGGCTTCACTTCTGGGATTCTTCGATGCAGCCGAGGAACTCAGGCAACTCTGTGCCTCCCTGGCAAGCTCATCTTCTTGCATCAGCAACGCCGACCTCGCAACGGTCAGTCAAGTCGTCTGTTAGCTTTCAATCATTCCTGCCCACGTTTCGCGCCCCGTATTTGTTTCCATTTCTCATAAATTAATTAAACAGCTCGTCTCGCTGGTCGAGGTCAGTGTAGCTTTTTATACTCCTCGCTGACATCTGCGAGGTCTGAGCCTTTCATTGCATAGGTGGCAAAGGGGACTATGCGACGCTCTGGCGTTCGCCTCCATCTCTTCGCCTCATGCCCTGAAAACCTACAGGAACACAGGGCCGCGTATTTCCGTCTTTTGCGAGAACTTCAGTGCCTCAGCCGATTCTCCCCTCCTGACTCACAGGATGTATTAGGTGAGGGGCTCGAATAAAATTGCTGTGCTCACTTGACCTCGATGTCTGGGCCACCTCTTATCGTGTCTACTAAACAAGTTTTCTGACGCCTTTACCCCTCAACACAGAGCGACTGGGACGTTTATTATTCCCGCTATCTACTCGCTTTGCCAACGGGCCTCTGTCGACTTCAAATGGGGTCTCGTCACGGTGTCTTGTCATGCAGGATATGAGCAACAATCTTCCGACGTCGAAGGTAAAGGCGTCTCTCCTGGCTGATCCGTACGCGGGCAACGGCTCCAGAACGGCGTCATTACGGCCACAAGCTGATCCCGAAAAACTTATGCGTGAGTATCACCACAACTAGTAAAATCCTTGCGTTGCTTAGACCACGGTGTCGTAGCTCCACCACCACCAGAGATCACGACGCGTCTCAAGAGAAGCTGCCTACCCGCCGGTAGTAGTCTTAAGTGGCACAAACGCACACGTATCATGGTAAGGATTACCCCTTCCGCCCGAGTCGGACTGTAAATCAAGTTTTGCAATACTCTTCACAGGAACCAATTCAGAAATACGACGACCAGTCGGACGCCTCAGACGACTCGTCGGAGTCTGACTCAGATGATGACGCGGATTCCTATGCGGTTTTCGTGCCCCCTCGATCCCCCCTGCGAAATTCCTTTGGGATTTTCTGCACAGGCCGGGGGCGAGGGGGCGGGATGGGCACGGGCGCTCCCCGCGTTCCCCACAGAACCCGCGGGGTAATACGACCCAAGCAGAGCGCAGCCAACGCACAACGACCATGAAAGCGCGTCCCTTACGTGGATCGGAGTCGAATTGAGAGCAAATTTCGCTCAGGCGGCGAAACAATTGTCCTTTATTCAGTGATTATTCTGTAACAATTGAACAGCTTCCAGCTCGACTACCCTCTGATGTATGTCAGGACATCAGCGATGCGTCGAAAAAAGCTTTGTTAGCGCAGCAACTTTGTCTCCACAGTCAACTTTGTTGAGGTTTCCTTACATGTACAATAGTGAGAATCTTTGGATTTCTCGGGCGTTTATTAGCACATGGATGAAATACAGATTTAATAGTTAGCGAAAATACCGGAGTATGTACCAGACAATGATTTTTGTCTCTGATGCACACGACACCTTGGAACACCAGGTGAGGTTATTCGAACCTAATCCGTGAGCTTGGCTTGAGGTCCAGCTCTTTCGGGTCGATGCCGAAGAAAGATCTATCCTTAACATGCCGAGAGATTATTTCTCTTCGAGTGAGCCATTGATGAGCCAGTGTAAAGCAGTCTTTGGCAACAAACCAAACACCTAAGCCCACAATATTTCTCCACCTGGTCATAAGGGAAACAGAAGTTAAGCGACAATCAGAACTCTAAGATACTCAGACGTACCACACAGGATCTGCCGTTGTCCAAGCAGGGGATCCCACGAAAATCCCGCGATTGGAGGCTGTGATGAAATAGCGGAATACCTGCAGCGAGGGGAGCTTCTCCAGATCGGCATTGAGGTAGGTCAAAGGCGCCAGAAGTGCACTACCCGGCGGACGGATAGCGAGAAATTTCTGAAGAAGGTATCGGGGCGAAATTCCTTTGGGGACGGGTAGAGAATTTATCCGCCTGTGGGCGTTCTTGACTGATGGTAATGCGAGGCGTAAAAGGAGAGAGCCCATCATCGACGCCGCCGTAGGGATGATGAGCGCCCCACCTAACAGGCGACCGAGTACACCACCAGTAAGCAGCATGAGATTCCGGTCTCCGTCTCTACGGCGAGGTGCGCCTGCTTGGTTTGGTGGCGCGGGGGCATTCCCCGCAGGGGCGGGACGTCGCTCGGGCTCGTCAACTCCATCATCAACCTGTTCCCCGTTTATTTCTATGACGCCGTCTACTTGGACGACGACCTGTGCATCGTCTCGCGCTAAAGCTCGGAGCTGCTCGTTGGCCGCACCATCCATGTTAGCCTCCAAGTCACGCCCCACCTGTCCTTCTGCAGGAGCCGGCGCCTGATCGTCTGCGTTTCTGAGACGAAGTTCTACGCGCCAGTCTTCGTCTCCGCCGACAGCATTTGCGCCTGTGAGGTCCATGCTAGATCCAAGCACACGACGTCGCAATTTGGCTAAGAGAACCCGATAGAGACTTCGAACCCCTGGAATGATTATGCTTAGCATAAACGGTGATGGGGGCCAACTGAAGAACATGTCCTTGAGAGTGGCGAGCTCCATTTCTTTGAGTGAGTTGTAAAGGGGAGGCAACTGGTTCCCGGCTTTCGAAAGGGACAGAATGGAAAATATCGAGCCTCTGGCAGACGGCATATTTACCGGCGGTATTGAGGGCCAGCTAAGGATGACCGACGTGAGGGGTACTAAATTTTGATATCGCCTTGTTTGGCTCGAGAATAGGATGATGGGGAATAGAGGGAGAGCGAAGTAGGCATGAAGAGGCCATTTCGATGGATCGTCCGCTAGCATTAGTTCGTACATCTCGTCTCCAACGAACTGATGCAATGTGAACGCTCCATGACCACTGAGCAGTATGTATATGCCTTCCAATAGTTAATATGAATTAAACTTATAACGGATTAAATGCTTAGCGCACCTGTTCCAACGGAAGCAACGACGGCGCCGACTGTCATCACGGTCGCTGTATGCCCTGCGATTGTGACGAACATGCTACCAAGGTCCATAAGGCGGAGCACGAAGGGGTTCTTGCTCTCCACTTCGTATCGTGACCCACATTGAGGACATTTAAGGAAGTTGGCAGGCGTTCGATCTCGACTGACTTCAGACGTCTTGATCCACTCAAGGAGACATGCCTCATGCGCAATCAAGGTGCAAGTACAGGGATGCACCCATTTTGTCGGGGGATTTGTTGGTTCTACCGCCTTCCTCGTTAATGTGCCAACTTGCGAAGCTTCAAGAACTCACTGTCCCAAGATTCTTCTTCACGACATATGTAGCATAATTTGACCTTGATGTATCTGCAATAAGTCAAGCTGTCTGTGACCTGTTGCGTCTGCTCACCCTCAAGTCATCAATTGTTGGGACTGGTTTTGATTGCGGAGGCATGCCAGTGGGCGTCGACGTTCTTCGTGTCAAAGGCACGCAGACGTCGTGGTTCCTCGTTTGGGGCACGCGAGACTGCGAGACCCTGATAGCCTTTTGGGGACGTCGATCATCTGCTTCCGAAGTCAATTCAATTACACGACCGTCATCGAATCCATGATAAATTATTGTTCCGTAGAGATGAGGAGTTATTGGTACAAATGCTGCTATATCGTGTCGTATAAATCAATCAACGTAGAGATCATCATCCGAACTGTCGTTTGTTGGTGACGGGGCGCGTGGTGGTGGAGGAGGCTCGATCTCGAGGTCAGAATCGCTTTCGCTGCCCGGAGATGATTTCTTGACGTTAATCACTCTCAATTTCTCGAACTCTGAGGTTTCAGGAGCGACGACTCCGGATCGCACCTTCTTTCCGGGCGGGGGACCTAATTGGTGTTCCTTGCTTTTGGGATCTACAGCCTTTAGTAACTGTTCAAAGTCAGAAATCGAGAATACTTATTATCAAAATCTGGATGTCAGCAAACCTTCGACAGTTTATCTGTCCCAGTCTTCTTCTCGGATTCTCGCTTCACCCCCACCAATGATGGATCAAAGCCAAGTCCGCGTATCATGTCGATCGGGTATTTCCCCTTCGCCTGCGTACTCGATTCAATGGCAGGCTTCTCGGGCTCCTTGTTGGAAGAAGCTTTCGCTGGTTTGCCATTCATCGCCCTGGCTCTTTTCACGACCTCTATGGCTTGGCTCTCCGAAGACCCTCTCCCCGCCCCCGAGCCTTTCTCCAACAGCTTTCTCATCGCAATGTCCGTGTCTCGTTCCCGCTTTCGGTTAGCTCGAGCCTGACTTTCGCGACCCATTTTCTCTGCTGTGGAACCAGGCGCGGGGATAGCTGAGGACCCGGCGACATGCCCGCCCAGGATGTAAGTCGTCTCGCCATCTGGACCTCGTTGAGGGCCCTCTGGCTTGAGGCCCCATTTACGGTTTGGGTCAAAGGCATCGGACGCGCCATTTCCCGACCGGAATGCACTACCGCGGCGCGACGTTGTTGACATGCCGCTTGTCCTGATATTGTACGTCAGTCGATTGGATGACTAGAGCGATTATAAATAATAAACCGAACTGACCCAATGGAAAACTCGGGCCTCGACGCCCTCGCATGCTGAACAGCGGTCTGGATGTGATACTCGCACACATCCTCACCTTTCCCCTTGCCATGCGAATGTCGACGATCAACCCAGGAGCCGCACATCGATCCGTCGCGCTTGCGAACAGTGCACTTCCCGAGGTCTTGAGCATATCCAATTATTTCGATGGCGGATGCTGAGGGAGGTGTCAACGCAAGGACAGAAGCCGATCCCGGATTCTTTGTGTTATTGAACGGCTTCAGCACTTTGGGGTTGAGTAACGCGACGACCGCCCCTTCCCTTAGTTTAATGTAGCACTCTTCGAAAGCGCCTCCACTTCCGCCCTTCCAAATTTTCGTCACTTTTTCCTTCTTCTTTCCGTTGCTGTCCTCGACCTTTTCAATCAGTTTGTCGTAGTGATCCGATTCAAACAAGAGTAAATTGAGTTGAGCGTCACCGCGTAGTGATCCCCGATGCGTAGCGGAAGATGACGACGTGCGCGATAGTGTACCCAAATCAACGAGCTTCATGTGTACGTATTTCTTCCCCTTGCGTGGATTCTCTTCTGAATTCTCTCTTTCGTCTTCGCGCTTCCGCTTACTTCCAACAGCTTGCTTCTGATCGTTGGTTTTCGTATTCCCAGAATCATCTAGTTCTTCTTCGTCCTTGTTTTTGGCAAAGTTTGCGGGCCCACTGGTCACTTTGATATCTCCTCGCTCGGCGACGACTGCAATAGTGACCCAGTCGGCGTCAACGGGCACTTCGTAGGCTTGCTTATTAGGGAGTAATCGAACCACGGAATAGAGAAGGCTTGGAGGGAGGAAATATCTCCCATAGAGGTGATCTTGAAGGGCACCGTGAGGCAGAAGCCGTGACCTGAAACACGCATGAGGAAACGCCGACTCAGTATCATTAAAGACTCACGAAAGTCGAATGCCAGAATTCGGCTCGAGCTTCTCAAAGTTCGGGTCTTCTAAGAGAGGCTTGTGTTCTGACGGACCAAGCTGAAGGTCTTCGATTATAGCCAATCGATCATCCCGAACCAATCCCTTCTTATCCTCAGACGAGGGTGGAAGAGGTACAGGTCTCTCCGAAAAGCCCTCTGATCGTTTCAAAACCTCATCTTGTTTATCGGCATCATTGAGTGTATTTAGCTGAGCTTTCAAGCTTGAGCTAGCATTAGTCGTCTCTTTTCTGGGGTTTCCCGGGAGATTCTTGGTCGATTGCTTGGTGATAAGTGGGGGTCGCGGCAGTGCATTCTGACGGGGAGCTCTTGACGGGGACCTATCATTTTCGCGGCGTGCTTTCTTTTTTTCTGCAAAGGAATTAGACGTATTATGGAAGCATTCAAGGCCACGTACTTGGAGACGGTGTGGATGGGGCCAATACAGTTGGAGCACTGATCAGGTTCTTGGACGCTGGCGGGGGTGTCGACGGCTCTGGTGGAAATTGGGAAAGCTGCGCCTTGAGATCCTCGATCTGCTTCAGGATCTCTGCTTGTCGACGTGCGTCGTCCTCGCGTCTGCTGGACACGGATTCCATCGCTGTCGTGGTCGTCGCTGTCGTGGTCGCTGAGGACGAGAAGCGAATACGCGTTGTTTGCGCATGTGTACGCGTCGTGGTGCTTACGTCTCCGCCACGTATGACATAATGCAGCCATGATGTCACACGCGTCATAATTTTGGGTGCCATAAAGTTGCAACGGTGCGCTTGCCTGCATCCCACTTTCCTCCTTTCCTTCCAACCACCATGCGCGTCATTCCTCTCGCACTCACCGCACTCGCAATCTCTGGCAGCCCCGTCGCTGCATCCTGGTGGAGCAAGGACAATCCAGGTACTAGCTTTCTGCAAAAACTATCTCAAAGCTTTAGAATTCTGAACGACGACCGTTCAGACTACGCAAACTGGGACTCCAAGCAGCTCAAAGCATGGCTTCATGAGCACAACATCGAAGCGCCAAAAGGCTACTCGCAGCAGGAGTTGCAGGATCTCGTCAAAGAGAACTGGAACACTGTCTCTACATGGTCGCAAGATCAATACAACTACGCGCAACAAGTCTTCGCCGACGGACGCGACAAGTCCATCGAATCATGGAAGGACAGCGAATTGAGGGACGCGCTTGTTAGCATGGGTGTTGTAAAGCCTCCCACTGCGCGCGAGAGTCTGGTACACGCCGTCAAACAGGCGTACAGCACCTACTCTGCGTCTGCGTCATCGGTAGCGTCGGACGCCTCCGCTGCTGCAAGCACAGCCGTTTACGGCGACAAGCAATATCAGGCTTCCAAATCTGCCTCTTCATTCTACTCTTCTGCAAGTGAATCACTCAGCAGTGTTGCTGCTCAGTCCACTGAGAGCCTCGCTCGTCAACTCGATGACACGAAGGACTATGTATACTCGACTTGGGACGACAACCAACTCCGTACGTATTTGGAAGAGAAGGGCGTCATCAAAACGAAGCAGCAGGCAACTCGCGATCAGCTTCTTGCGTACATGCGTGACTCTTATACCGGTGCCGTGGATAACGTCTGGGAAGCGTGGTCCGATTCGTACATTGTATGTCTGTTCTATCTCGTCTTCCCCCCAGTTATGCTAACAAATCCATGATGTATAGCATGAGTGGCTCGTTGCTCACGGCATCATTAAGTCCGATTTCGAGAAGAAGCGTGATGCACTTACAGACCAAATGAAATACTACTATTATACCCCGCAACAACACGTCTGGGATTCCTGGAGTGAGAGCCAGATGCGCCAGTGGCTGATCGAACATGACGTCATTAAGAGTGATGCGCAGATCAAGAAGGAGAAAATGCAAAAGTTGATCGCGTAAGTGTAGATCTGCTCCGGTTTGGAGATACTTGGAGTCTAATAACTTCATCCAGTGATAACTACACTCGTGCAACAGACGCAGTTTGGTCTTCGTGGTCGGACAGTGATTTGAGGTCGTGGTTGGTCTCCCACGGATACATCAAGACTGAAACTCAGATGCGACGTGACCAACTCGTCAAGTTGATCAACTCGAAGTACAATGAGGCGAACACGAGAACGCAATCGTATCTCACATGGCCAGACGCTCGACTTCGCGCCTTCCTTCGTAATCATGGTCTCCCCGAAGATGAGCTCCCTACAACTCGTCCTGGTCTTCTCCGTACGTAATTTCCTTTTTCTTCTTCGCGCTTTATACTGATACATATCGATCATTAGAGGAATGTCGTATCCGCTACGTCCAGACGTCGAGCCGCATTGAGCAAGTCTACGCAAGGCTTCGTGAGATTATTGCGTCGGGGATGCTCTCTGCAGAGGAGACACTCGGACAAGTTTTAGAGCTTTTGTCGGGCATTGAAAAACGAGCTGAGGGCAAGGCGAAGCACGCGAATGAGAAACTCTCCGAGAAGAAGAGTGAAGCGGAGGAAAAGGTGGAAAAAGCTAAGGCAGACGCGAGGGCAAAGAAGTCGGAACTCTAGGTTGTCTCGACGAAGCAACGCATTCATACAAGTAATTGCACTTCTAACGACACGTAAAGACGTCTAATTCTATTTTGTAACCTTCGAACAAATGTATCCATATGTAGCGCTCGGTTTCTGCAATCGATAAATTTTCTTGTCACGATGGATTATTTCAGTCAGACTATATGCAGTGCAAGGAAGTCGCCGTCCCCTTAGCAAACTACAAGGGTGAATCAGTCTTGGTTCCTTCAATAAAATTACAGGACGTACTGATGCAACCATCACACATGCGCTCGACTTCGCAACCTGTCAAAATGAATCACTGATATGTTAAGAAACGAAATAACTCAAAACCTACAACCGCTGGGTCCACACCCCTCGTCACATCCCTAAACAAAAGCGAAAACAAAAGTCCGTATAAACTGGTGTTGACAGCAAGGAATTTACTCACACCCCGAAGGCGATCTGCCTTGTTATTATTCTCATTGCTGGCGTTCGTTGGTTGAGAGGTAGCGACGTCTGCAAGATATTAGTCGAGGCAAATTTATGCATGCATATAAAGCACGAACCGGCTGTGAGTGTGAAAGCTGCCGGCTGCTCCTGCACCGGTGCAGCAGTCAAAGTACCCTCGTTTTCCATGGCTAAGATAGTAAAGTCTCGGTTGATTTTGGTCGAGATAATTCTAACATCATAAACAATTCAGGTGAAGGGCGAGCCTGAGCAAGCATTGGTGAAATACGGCTTACCAGAATACGAATGAGGGTCGATGAATCCCAAAGTCACAGGATTCCTACCTTAAATCAGTCCCCCTGGTGTCCTTTGCATGCTCGCCACATCGCCGTCGTCTAACGCAATGCAAGAGAACTGGAAAAGGTGAGATTAGGAGGAGATCGAGCAAAGTACGCCCCATTTCCATTTGAGGTAAAATTTGATTTACTGATGCAAGGCATGCTGTATATAAAGAGTGTCCCCTAATCCCCAAATAATATATAAAACTTTGAGATGCTAGTTCGAGGTCTCGAGGTGGTGGTTTGAGTTTGAGTAGACGACTCGAAGGGCTTGAGCCCAGCCGGCGTTACCCGAAAGCCGGATCGGCATGGTTTCCATATTCGGATTTTACGGTTTGCGGCCCGATCGTCGTTGACGAAAAACCACAACGAACGGAAAACGAACGAAAACTGCGAAACGACGAAGGCATTACTTGCGCGTTTGATTGGGAACGCTTGCGAACTGTGAGCTATCGAAGCTCTTGTAACAACGATAATTATGCAGCCAGAGGTCGTCGGTAATGTTGAAGCCGCATTTCATCGCACTACCTGATGGTTCGTCTATTCAGCGTCTATTCATTTGAAAGGTGTGTTTCAATCTATTGATCATGCTACTCTGTTCTAATACCAGTTCTTACAGCAACAGTGCCCCCGGAGACAGAAGATGTCCATGTCGTTCCCTCTTGACTCATCTCACAGTGCGGCCTTTCTTCATTTCCGTCCATCGCCGTAACGTATCTATTTAGCACTCTGAAACGCCTCGTCTGCCCGAGAACGCCATGTGCACCTCCTATTTAACCACTACTTATACTATGCCTGCGGAATTGCCATTCCCTTCTTTTCCCCCTCACGTAGCGACTCGGAGGGTCACATAACTACAATGAGACGAGGTATGAATCATCAGAGTGGCTTGTCCGTGATCTTCAACCACTGAGCTTACTTGTGCAGGTAGAATCGGGTCTCAGGTCTTGCGTAGAAGACCTATCATAGGTCAAAGAATTATCTAACGGCCTTGAATAGTCTTGAGGCGCGGGAGTCTCGGTTTGCCACCCCGAAGAATCACGACGGTTTGGTGGATTTCGCATGAACCAATCAAATCCGTATGTCTGCCCGCTATTTAGGTACGCCTCGAATTCGACTCCGAGATTCCGGTGTTTCCAATATTCCAGATTGTTGCTGCGAGCTGCGGCGTATTGGGACATCACTGGCACAACAACTCGATCATGGTCTAGTTGAGGGGTTCCTCCGTGATGCGGGGATTGTACATGTTGCTCTTCCTGCACCCAACCCTGGTCGACAGCACTAGGTTGAGAGCAACTTTGCGGGACCTCGGGAGGTGAGTTTTGTATCTGATATCCATCATTTGGCATGTACGCGGGCATCGTGTCAGATAACGTTGGTGTTGGGTATAGGATAGAATCTACGACTGCTGCGGGTATATCCACTGGCAGATCTGAAAGATTGTCGCGACGCTGGGTTTCATGATGTTTATGCATCCGCTTAGTGCATGCGCCCCGAGTTGCGTCAACCGATTCTGATGTGTGACCAGAATTCAAGCGGACGCTGAACCTCCGCATTGAATTTAGTGGTAAAGTCAATCTCCTCAAATTCACTGTGTTCAATTTAATCGTCAAAGAGCAGAAACGAATCGAGGTGCCAGACTAACGTCTTGTTGTGTCGTCTCGAATATTGGTGATGAGCCCATTGGCGGCAGACAGCATTTCAAAGTAGGCGAGTCGGTATGGGACGAGTTCCTCTCCACAAGACACGAATGGTCGAATGGAAATCTCATGTGCCGCTAGGGTTTCCTTCGCAACCTACGAAAGTTACAACATATTCTCGGACCAGAACGAAGATCACCTACAGTAATATTGTGGACCACCTGCACTCTCCTCAGTATGTTCTTTCATCTCTGATTGCATCGAGATAATCACCTTTTCTTGCACCTCGGCATCATAAAGCGGCCAATCCGAGTTCAATATCTTAACCATCTCCTCTGTTGCGATCACTAGACGATCGAGACCCGAAAGTTCTCTGCCCAGATAATCGAGTGTTTGGATCAGTTCACTTCGTCCCGATATCATCACATCGTTTCTGGCTGCAGGTGCCTGGAGGCCCATTGGATGTGTCTACGAAATGCGAGATTGTCTTCGATCTTTTATGCACTTCGTCTGACCACAATCCGCAGGTCTCGACGCCTCTCGAAAAGGTTACTAATCTTTCAGTGAGTCACTGTCCATAGTAAAAAGCCATCTATCGGAAATCTTACTAATCGAAGACGAGCCAGCTAGGAAGTGGTGCCACAACACAGCGGGTGAGAGGAGAGGCCGTCCAACAATCGTGGTTCGTCTTGAGGCAAAGTGTCCGACATCTCCTGAGGGAGCTCGCAGGAAGCCAATACGGTCGGACTTCACGATTGCCGGACGAGCCGATTGAAATTCCGCCGAACGAGTTATATGACGTTGGTTCTACTGCGAAGAAGACGTGGTGCGAGGCACGAATCACACCGGCAACCAGACTATCGTCGATAAGCATGGCTACCTGCACGGCGATGAACATTATTTCGAGCCCCATTTGCCAGAGACTAAACGCATGAGGTCGCCGGTCGGTGTTTCTGGTATCGCGTTTGGAGTGTTTTCGGAAAACTGCTGTCAAAGCGAATAACGAGGTGTCGAGATAATTGTGCATGGACGCACGAGGCAAAGGATGCAGACCGATTCTCGTCTCCGAAACTACGCCAATCAGCTATATGTACTCACAAACTCCCTCGATCACGGAGGCAAACTTCGTCCGTCTGGATCAGGTGAGTACCACCTTCCACAGCCATCACGCTTGGTTCATGTTACAGAACTAGTGTACAAATCATCATCGCCGTGAGCTACAACGCGTTGTTCGTCTTCGCAACGTCAAAAATGGCATTCAAGTAAAATCCAAGAAAAAGAAAAGTAGGAAGGTGCCTTCATCCTGTGGTGTCATAAATCCTTCATGGCTTTCGGTTCTTCGGTGATATTTGTTGTCTGACAAATGATCTGAATAGGACTGTTGGTGAGTGGGGATTCCTCGTCAATGTCCTAGAAGCCGTAGAGCGTCAAGGAATGCAATGTAAGTTTTACAGGAATCGAGTACACTGACCTCAATCTCCTTAATCTCCATAGTGGGTTCCAGCTGCTTCTCTTTACTGCTCTTAGGCGATGTCCAAATCTTGACGACGCCGAGCTTCGTAGCGCTTGCCATCATCGGGACCGTTGGCGCCTTTTGCGTCCTGTTGAAACTGAAGATCGGGTATTCTTCGATCTCTTCGTCTTCGTCGGTGACTGAAACGCAATGCAGATGCTGCTGGTTCTCCAAATTCCAAAAATGCATTATATCTAGTATAACTTCGTGAGCAATCGTCCATATTACATATTTAACACGCTCACCGTCCGAAACACAACCAATGACGCCGTAACTTGGTCCAACAAAATACGCATCACCCCATGATACATCCTCGTCAAGAATTATGGTATCAGGTAAAGTCAGTTCGTGCGCGAGGGATATCTTCGTGAGGTCTTCACTTAGAAGCCAAATCTCAGGAGGCTATGCTCATAAGTGAAATTAGGCTACTTCCGGATTGCGTGTCAACCCACCTTGCTCTCGTAGCTAACTAATAAAAAATTATGTTCGGGGCAGACAGTCAAACTTTCAACATCCTCGACCAACGGTATTTTCCTGAGTCGTGCTTCAGATGAACCGCCAACTTATTTGACGTCTATTCTTTCACTCACCTCTCAATCTGACCTTCCTTCCATAACACGGATGCATTCACCGATAAAGAGCTTGCTCTCGCAGCATCAGTCGAGAAGTCCATAGTGTAAACTACCAGAAGTGTGAATTTGGGATGAAACCTATATCATGACTGGCTTACCAATGATACAGTCTATTGCTTTATCTTCAGGAAGGCCTTCGATCTCCTTGCTTGCAATGAAAAGTATCCTATCCGACTCCGGAAGGGAGTACATCTCGTATATCCTGAGATCCCATGGGAGAGCGTTCGCGTGTACTCGATGTTCACCCTCGAGGCTCTGCATGACTAATGAGAAGGAGGGCGACAACAGCGAAGAGTAACATTGTAGTCATACCACACGGAATAATGCATTTGCGTCGTCTGCAAGCGCAAGGAATTCTAAAAAGAAATCACAATCAAAGAGTTTCCATATAATTCGAGCGCCTTACCGCGATCGTTAAGCCATTGAATGTCGTTCATGCCATTAACAAGTTTGTATTCCTGTTCGACGACGAAGTTCTGTTGTTTAAAGCAGATATTAGGTTGCATTTCTGAACAGAAGAGAACTGGACTGACCTCCCCTTCGACTTTCCACAGCTTCACGCCGTCTTTGTAACGAGTAAGAAGATGAAGACCTTTGGGCGACCATTCTACCTGCGTAACATTCTTTCGATGCTTCAGAATCGTATGCTGGCTGAACTTCTTCTGTGTGGTGTCTTCAGTTACGAAAACTTCTACAAAATTAGAAAGGATAAGTACCTCGACATCGAAAACGCGACACGAGAATCTGTAACAGACAACGAGCCACCGACCGCAGGGAGAAAATTGCATATGCTTTACTCGATTGAGACTCGGAGCAACTCTGCGAAAGTCGAGCTTCGTCAAGTTTCGAGAAAATGTGTCGATAGCACCCCGGTCGGCCTCGAGCGTGGTTCGAGGAGTATGCCTGGACATTGGGTCACTATGCGATCGACCCATTCGGCCTGTTGAATGTCTTGAGGCTCCAGGTCTTTTCTCTCCATCGTAGTCCGATTCGGAGACGCTAACGTTTTGACGGTGATGGTGTTGGCGGGGATGATGGCCGCTGGAATCACCGAACAAGGAGAGCCTCCTCGCAGCTGACTTAAAGCTGCTCTTGACTTGCTCTACGAATGTGTCCGACGGTTCTGGAGAAGTCATTTCCTTGCGGTGCTGATACGAGGTCAAGGAGTCCTCTCTTTCCAGGGGGTGACCACCGTGTTTGCCTTTTCGCAGTTTGTCAAGTATGTATTTTATCCAGTCCATTACTCGAGAGTCATTCTCGGGTATCAAGCTTATGCGCTGTTGCTTGCGAAACTGAGCGAAGCTCCAGCGCTCCCGACCAAACCAGAAAGATACGTTGACGAGTCCAATTCCACAGAATGCAGTGAAGGCAATGACGATCCAAGAAGCAATGCGCCTCTGAATGGGATAAGTCAGAATCATGATCATAGAAATTTAAAGTGTTCAATGAGGTGCACCTGTGTATCCCAAATGAAAAGGATCACGCCTGCCAGAAATGCAATAACAGACGCTACCAGTAAAACCAGATATCCCTGGCGAACCCAAAAACGAATATACCATGGTAGTGCCTGTTTGGGACTTGAGCTATGGAGAAATGTGTTCATTACTTCAGAGCATTGTGGACGAATGATCACGTACTAAACGGCTTGTCGCCATGTTAGAGCCAGCAATGCATTCACGGCAGACCCGATGCTAAGAACCAAAGAGCTGAACCATAACGTATTCACTGATAGTATCATAGGGTTATCCGCAAGCACCACGGAATATTGTAAAGTCGTCGCTTTAGAAGAATTAGTAACACGAACCCCATACGCTGTAAATAAATGGAACATACCAGAAACTCCAGCGAAAAATGTTGCGATTGCAGCAGCAGAGTTTAATGTAGTTGAAGACCGCTTCTGTGCATAGCTGATGCACGGAATCCCTAGTGGAAGAAGGACAGAATAGTCAGACGCAACAATGATTCTCGTAGTAAACAACTTACCAACGTCAATAAATCGCTTGATCGCTGATGACATGTCAACCAAGTGTCGCTTCATTTTCATAGCTTTCGCGGCAACAAATCGACGAAGCTCCTTAGAGTCCCCATCAATCCCTAGAATTATAGTTCTAACATCTGCTCTTGGCCCATAATCGAGTAATCATACCAAAATATGATAATCCTTCGGAAAGAACCTATTGGATAATCAGGGACTCTTATATCGGTTACGATACAGCGGTCTGCTCACCTTGATTTCCGTCATGAATGCACGTAAAGCAATCGCGCCATCGTTGTCAACGTACTCTTCGAAGTCACTCACGGCAATAGAGAATTTCTCAAGTGCCGCGTACAGTTCATCCAGATGTTCGGACAAATCATTCTGATACGTGTAAGCCAGACTTCCTCCGTATTGAGACTTCTCTTTTCTCTTTCTCCGCTTTCTCCTCGCGCTCGTGATAGGTCGTCTAGTCCGGGTTTCCAGCATTTTGAGAACAATGCCTAAGAGATCGCGACTGTTTTGTTCAAAGTATTCCCTGACGGATTTCAGCGCTCGATTGAATTCCAATGATGCGCGGGATAAGCCTAAAGCGGATCCTAGTCTCTGAACGGCGTGTGTAAATTTCTCCAGCTAAAAAACAAAGAGAGTTGGGAGATCAGTTGTGTGGTCTTGTGATCCAAATATGAAATTGACATACGTGGACCTCTAGTTCTTTCGCGGACCTGAGTTTTCATCCATCAGATCAACCGACTTTGCCAATCGATGAGAACTCACGAGATGAAATTTCCGAACTCCCCTAAAGACGATTCGTGAATGACAGGATGCTTGACTTGCACGTTGAGTTCACTGTCTGCAGGGAGTTTAGTCGTCCACATTCACAACGAGCAAAAAAGGGCTCACATGAATCATCCGTTGGAGCCGTACTCTCTGTCATACCCTCTTTATTAACATCCTGGAGGCTTGTCCGCGACGAATTGATTGCGATCATTGGTCTCCGCATGCTTATGACACTGCGCTGGTCGGTTTCGAGATCTTGAGGAAAAGGCGGCGGCGACAGTCCATGGTGTTGCGATGGACTATTCCTCGATAGATATGACAATGTTTGAATTGGAGTAACGTGTTCGATGTCGCCGTCGCCATCGCCTTCAAGAGCAAAGTCTTTGACTTTCGTAGTGCAAAACCGTCAGCATCGATCGAAGCTCTCCCAAAGACGACGCGACACACCTTCAAGACGAGGAGATGGGGCTTGCATCGCGGAGATTTGAGTTGATTCTCTACGCCTCCCCACGATGCACGAAGAGATTCAACCGCCGTCGACGTCGACAGAGAGCTAGATCGGCCTTGCAACCCATCGTCCTTGTTCTTATATGTTCGCGAGGTACTGTGGGTGCCGGTGTATGTGTATAGGGATCGCTTAGCGGCTGCCAGCAGATCGCATCAAGAACCTGGACACAGCCACGTTGATCACGATCCAATTGAATGCGAACCGGAAGCAAAATGATATTTCAAGCGTAAAGGAGGGAATTAACAGTCATAGTATATACAATCACGATTCTGGAATACAAACAAACAAGTTGGTGGCGTTCCCCCGAGCAAATACATCGGTTCCCTTTGAAGAAACCCTACGCGATATTCTCTTTGTTCGCCCTTCTGGAGACCTTCGCCTTAGACCCATCCCGGATAGAGTTTCGACGAGAGCCAGATCTCGAGGCAGGCCGGGGAGAGCGGGTTGCACTCCGTCCTTCAGCGATGGTCGCGCCGGGTATTCCTTCGCTAAAAGACGACAAGGTCATCCTTGAAAGCGCAGTTGCGCCGACAGTGGCATTCCTGACCAAACCGGATGGAGTGCTTGGGCGAGAGTTCGATGACGAAGCCGACGATATGCTCATCCTGGACAGAGCAGATGCTCCTACGGTCTCATTGCGGGTAAGGCCCTGAGGCACGGATGCAGTCGGAGGGACAGGACTGTTATGAATGGGCTCGCCTTCCGTTGTAAACGAGAACGCGTTATTGAAAATGGGGCTGCGAAGGCTTTCTACAGGTGCAGTGATGATAGGTTCAGCGACGGCTGGCCGGGACATTTGCGCGTCAAAGGTACCAGACGGATAGGTTATGGAGTCTTTGGGGTCAGCCATGATTAACGATGAGCAGAAGAAGATTGTCTCTAAGAGTAAAATGTTATGAGTTTCATGGCTGTATTAATTTACGGTCGTCCTACATACCTCGATAATAGGTGTTACGCATACACCTTTGAGCTGCCAGCCTTGCAAGCGACGTAGAAAGATCGATTCTTTGGAAAACCTCTGTGTCACCGTTCTTAGAACAGCGTTGGATTGCAGACGAGTTGTGACGGTCGATCCACGCAGTACAGCAAGCCTAGAAACAAGTGTAAATGCACGTTCTATCATATTTACCATTGTAAGTGCTTACATCAATCGTGCGCGCGAGCTATCAAATGATTAGGTATGAGCTGAGTGGAATCCTTCATTTTAAAAAAGAGCTTACTACTTCTTCTTCCTCAGGAAGGAAGCCGGACTGGGCACGAAGCGTTATAAGGTCTTGCAGCGCCCTGTTCATCGCAGTAAGGGTGATAGAGAAGGGATCGAGAGTTTCGATAAGTTCGAAATTTCCCTTGATCATTTTCAAGATATGAATTGGATGCTCGGAGGGCATGATGGAGTTGGACAGTGCCGCGTCAATTCTACCAGAGAAGTCGCTGTGCGAAATGAATGTTTAAACGGATGCTTCCGAGTGAGCGGGGGAGATTGGGGATGCACGACAGTGAGCCATTCTTCGTTGCTTTATATAAGAAATCTTTCGGCCACTGAGAAAGCAAGTGGCCTATTTCATTCAAGCCACAGGTCCAAGCGTTGCAACGGAGTTGTGGCCAGTGAGCCACTTAAGCAGGGTGCTTTGACGGACATCGCCTTCGTGCATTGTTTACGATGGCGCTTCAATGGTTTTGAGTTGAGTTGGCCTGAGACATGAAGAGCGAGATCAAAGAGTGGTCAAAGAGAAAGGCCCCGGCCCTGCATAACGTGGAGAGGTAATAAAGTACATATAAGGCTGTTGTGCACATACCTTTGCAAGTGTAGCCACGGTTTCGATAGATATTGCGTTTTATCGAGGTGGTCAATGTAAATGTTATTTTCCATCAGATATTGAAATTTGCCGCGCATGAATTCGAACATCAAGAATACTAGAAAGGTACGTCGGATCCCTGGAGATTCAGCTTGTACTTTAGCCTAGCAGTGAACGCGCTTGAGCTCTGGCAATGGGTTAAGTGGACGCGAAAGGGACAAGAGCAAGACCATTCAATTCCGAATCAACCTTCGCCCGGACACTGCCGTGATATTTTACACTCCGATCGATTGCCGATTCTACATCAACGGAAGAATTCACTCTTTCCTCCCTGCCATCGTCTTCTTTCTTACAACTTGATGACTACCTTGCCAACTTGTTTTTGCGCCTGGACGTAGGCAAATGCTTGCGGTACTTTTTCGAAAGGAAAGACCTTGTCGATCACTGGTCGTATTTTCTTGGCCTCAAAAAGACGATTCATGTCTTCGAACCTTCGAATGAAAGTCAATACATTGGCAAATGTTATTTGTGGTGGTATCACTGACTTTGACCGAGGTCCAACGATTATACCCCTCAGCGTAATATTCTTTACAAGACATTCCAAATGAAGGTTCGATGCTTCGCCCTCCTAGACTAGCCGTCAAGATGCAAGCTTTTGAAGAAAGCGGTCGCGAACGTACCCCAGCAAGGAACCCTATGGTATGAATCCAACCGGCATATTTCGTGCATTTGAATGCTTCATTAATAGTGCGAGCACCTCCCAGCTATCAGAATGGTGATTTAGATGGGAATAACGGTGAAGTCATGATGCTCCATTTACCTCGATGGTGTGGTCCACTCCGATTCCCGTCTGCAAATAAGTACGGTTTGAATGCGACATGACGAAGCATAGGATATTCTCACAATTTTTAGGACATCCTCCCCCCAATGAGGCTTTTCCTTGTAGTTGATGACATGCTCGACGCCAAGTGACTTCAAGAATGCCACCTTCTCAGGTGATGAGGTCGTCGCAATGACCGTGGCTCCACTGGCAATTGCAATTTGAACAGCGAAACTAGAACATAAAACATCGACACCAAGAGTTTCTGAAGGTACAGAATGGTACTAACATAGAGACGCCACCGGTGCCCTGCGTGAGTACATAGTCGCCCGCCTTTACTGGGACTGGACCATTTAAAGCGTTGTAGGCTGTCAATGCAGCACCCCTGTTTCAAGGTGAGCTGCGTGCCTTTTATTTTGGCTTAGAAACACTTACGGAAGAGTAGAAGCTTCTTCATAGGACATGAAGTCCGGGACTTTGACAAGGCACTATGGAATTTTGAGATGGTCATCAATTCAGCGCTCCGCGTTGTCAAAGGTAAAATGCTTACATGCTCTGGGAAGACCTTGTACTCAGTCAGGACTCCGTCGATTGGCCCTCCCAGTGCACTGTTCGCGTGCTTCTCTGTCAACTCTCCATAGATTTGTTCGATGTTAAAATTCGAACAGACGCGGTCCCCTTTCTTCCAATACTTCACGGCAAATCCAACCGCTACGACCTGGACGGAGAATAAATAAATCAACGATTTCCGGAGGATGACGCTATGCAAATATTCACCTCGCCAGCGCAGTCTGATCCGGGCACAACATTGTCCTTCACACTGATAGCCAACGTTCCTTGGTCATAATCGTCAACTTCATGCCTAAAACTAAAACACTCACTAGAGAGGGTACGTCCCCGTCGCTATTGCATGGTCGCGGTACTACGTTATGTGATGAGCAATTATTCCCTCCTTGTATGTCGACCACTTTGACGCACCTGCATTGATACAGCTTGGATCTTGACAAGAACTTCGTTGTCACCGGGTGGTATTAAGTTCGCGCTGGTAAGTGTTATATTGTCGAGTCCCTTTCCCTGGCGATAACGTTTAACTTTTTGAAGAAAAGTATGTCTCTCTAGTAAAACGTACGGGCTGAGTACGGTACTCCTTCGTGAAAGTGGGTAATTCAGACATCTTTCGTTAGCATGTACTCCAAAGGATGGCTGCTGAATTTATACCACCAGATTAAGTGCTAAAGGCTTCGTGAACTTAGTCACGTCGCTCAACAATGTATTCGCCGCTGGCCGGGTCTGTGACGCAGTGATAAGCAGAATGGCACCTGTATCATGCGAAGACCGCAAAAAGTGAAGGTGAAGTGATGCTCAACGGTCTCGATCTGAAGGTGTATCCGCTGACGATGATTGACGTGCTTTGATCGATCAGCCGTAATATTATTCATATCTTACAGGACATTTAGTTTTTGCACCGATAGGGATAAGTATATAGCACATTGTCAGCGAAGCTACTCATCAAAGCTTGGGTGCGTTGACGAAGGCAGTCCCCTGAATTGAACGAACGAGTGAAGCCCGATGTCAGCGAGAGAGAACGAGAACGATTACCAAGATAAATAACGGACCTTCTCAATGTTACCCTTGAGCTCAGGAATGGCTGCCTTGATCAAACCCTCCTCAAACGAGGAGACTTCGCCGATAGGGAGGATCTTTTCCACTCCGGTAGCCTGGCACGATGGTCAGATACGCCTCTACGTTGTCAAGAAAAGATGACTAACCCCAAGCTGGACTTTGCAGCTGAAAAATTCGAGCTCGTTCGTACCAAGCTCCTCTTTGACGACTTCCGCGCCGGATTTGTCTGATGTGAGGTGGACGAAGGAGGGGGTGACAAGACCGACTTCGCCCTTGATTGCTCGGATGATCTTTTCAGCGAATTCAGCACCAGCGTATGCCATAGAGAGCGTAGCAGAGCCGGTTCCGTCCTTGGCCTTCACGACTTCGTCACCACCGAACTGGATGCGGTTGGTGAGGGCTGCGATGTCGTCTTGCGTAATGTTGGCGGGCAGGGAGTGTGAGGATTGAGAGAGGAGAGGAATAATCTGATCATAATCCCAGATAAGTCAAAATAATGCACGGATGCAAACATATACTTACAGTCACACCGCTGTGCCCTCCAATGACGGGCACTCTGACTGCAGTCGAGACCGACAAGTCGCCGATCTTTTCTGCGACGAATGTTGATGCACGGACGACATCGAGGGTGGTCACACCAAACAACCTTATCGTAGCAGTAAATAAGCTTGCAGTTATTCGCGACAACCACGGAAACATACTTCTTGGGGTCGAATACCTCGTGTTGCTTGAAAATCTCCGCAACAATTGGGACAGTCGAGTTCACGGGGTTAGAGATCACGAGAACGAATGCCTTGGGCGCCGTGGTCGCGATCGCAACTGCGAGGTCACGAACGATGCCAGCGTTGATCTGAATTCCGGTTAACAAACGAAGCCCCTGATAATTTGAGAACTACTGACCTTGAAGAGATCATCTCTGTGTTCATACGAAATCTTGATGAAAATTTACGCGCATATAGCCAAGTATGAACCATACCTTGTCATCTAAGAATCTCTATCAGCGTCCTATACACGCCAGGTAGGTAAGAAGCAACTCACGCCAGGCTTCCTTGGTACACCTGCAGGGATGACGATGATATCTGCGCCCTTGAGAGCCTTCCCCAACCCGTCGTTGTCCTTCGTGAAGCCTTCGACCTTCGCAGGGGTGGCGATGTGCGACAGATCGACGGCGACACCGAAGACGACCGGGACGATATCGAACAGCGACAGCTAATTGAGATCGACATGAGCATCAGGTCAGGCATCTCATCAGTCTTCGACATTAAGAGTGAGAACACGTACCTCGCTGATCAATGGGTTGGTCTTGAGGAGGAGAGACAACGGCTGGCCGATACCGCCTGCACGCAGAACGCGTTATTACGCCTCGTTCCCGTCAGGTTATGAATGTTTCAATGATCCTTACCGGCGGCACCAAGAACAACAGCTTTGACCATGATTGAGGAGTTGGCAGACGGTGGAAGGAGGAGAAGAGGCTTGACTCTGTTGGCACGGTCGTTGCACTGCTGGATCGAATCGATGGGGATTATATGCGCTTGCTCGTGAAAGGTTATTTTGTTACATAATCGTGCCAATCGTGATTTTTGCTACATTTTACAGTTTTTGCTACAAATCCAAAACAAACCGAATAAAATTACAGGGTGAGCAAGAAGATCGAACTGCAGACAAGACGATAGATGCAAAAGGAAAAAGAAAATTAGATTATAATCTGCTTTCAAGCAGAGGCAATGCCTTGAGTCTCCACCCAAGTTTGCCCTTCCCGAATGCGGCCTCGAGTGCCTCCTCGACCGTCCGCACAAAGCAGAATTCCATCTCCTTCCGAATTTCTTTCGCAACGTCTTGCTCGACGTCCTTGCGGTTTGCGTATGGCAGTATGACTTTCGTAATTTGCGCACGATGGGCTCCGAGTACTTTCTCCTTGATTCCACCCACTGGCGTCACTTTGCCTCTCAGAGTGATTTCACCCGTCATCGCGATATGCGGGGGGACCGTCGCGCCCGTCAGAAGGCTCACAAACGCACATGTCATCGCAATGCCTGCGCTTGGGCCATCCTTCTTCTGTGCGCCCGCGGGGAGATGCAGATGGATGTCGATCGCCTCCGGAACCCTCAGAGGGTCCTCGCGTGTGCTCTCGGTCACGCCGAGAGCGTATGCGTGCGTCTTCACCCAGCTCAGCGCGAGCTCGCCACTCTCTTTGATCACTTCGCCCAAGCTGCCTGTGAGCTTGAGGTGTCCTGAACCTGGCACGGCGATGGATTCGACAGGCATCACACCGCCCTCGCCAGCGCCCATAACCACGAGCCCGTAGACGACACCCCGACGCTCCTCCCGTTCGCGTTCGTCTCCGTCCCATCGTGCTAGCCCTAAGATGGCTTCCAGGTCGTCGGCGACTACCTTAGGGTTGTACCGTTCTGGAGTCTTCCCGTTCGCACCATCGGCGTGCTCCGCCCAATCGACAGCTTTGTACCGCACCACGCTGCCTATCGCCCGCTCGAGGCTTCGCACACCAGCCTCACGTGTGTAGTTCGTCGCAACACACAGGAGGGCATCGTCAGTGAGATCGACTTGACTTGCATCCAGGCCGTTTGCGCGAAGTTGTTTGGGGAGGAGGAATCGGCGCGCGATGTGAATCTTCTCGTCATATGTGTACCCGGAAAGGGTGATGATTTCGCATCGATCGAGGAGGGGTTGCGAAATAGTATCGAGGCTGTTGGCAGTGCAGATGAAGAGTGCTTGAGATAAATCAACTGGGACATTCAGATAGTGGTCCTGTAAAATAGCACAAATTTTAACATGTCAAATATCATCTTTATTGGAAATGGACATACCACGAATGAATGGTTCTGTTCCGGGTCAAGAACCTCGAGTAGCGCAGCTCCAGGGTCACCATGGAAGTTGTTCTGCCCCAGTTTATCAATTTCATCCCTGAAAATCAGGAGAAAAGTGCGTCAGACTTTCGTCATTATCTACCGACGTCTATTTTCTTCAAACTTACAGCAACAAGACAGGGTCGCTCCTGCCAGCCTTCCGAAGTGCTTGTACTATCGCGCCGGGTCCACTTGCAACGTAGGTTCTACGGTGACCACGAATTTCGGCTTCGTCTCGAACACCACCGAGCGAGATTCGTTGAAAGGGTCTGTTGAGTGCCCGAGCGATAGATTGACCAAGGGAAGTCTTTCCAGTTCCAGGCGGACCGACAAATCTGAAGGTTGCTAAGCAAAATCTTAATAAAGAGCGCATATACAAGGAGACATACAAGAGGATTGGGCCTTTCACCGGGTTTGCCTTGGGAGGCCTTGCGACGGGCTTAGGTAGCGAAGGAGCTTTTGTACTTGCGTCCTGTTTTGCAGCATCCTTCGCGAGAACCAAAGCCTTCTCCTCCTGGGCCTTCATCTTTGCATTCTCGGCTTCTGCCGCGAGCTGTCGAAGACGAACAACGGCTAAGTATTCGATTAAACGGCGCTTGATCTTCTCGAGACCGTAATGATCGTTGTCGAGCTGTTCGCGTGCTCGTGTGAGGAACGAGCGATCTCTGAGAGTCTCGAGGCTCTCTGCCGATGTCGTCGCAGGAGAAGTCTCAGATGGCCATGGGAGCGAGGTGAGCCATTCAAGCTAGAGTTAAACGTTTAGAATACGGCATCGAAAGATTAATGTGAATAGAACTCACATAACTGCGAATTACGCCGTTCTCGACGCTTCCCTGTGGTATGCGCTTCAGCCTTCTCCATTCCCTCACGCTCATCTTTCGCTCCTCCGATCCGGGTTCCATGGCCTCAATCTTCCGCCTTATATCCGCCATGTCATCTGCGTTCGCTGCCTCATCGTCATCAAGTTCACTCGCGCTTCCACTATCAGAGTCTGAGCCAACGCCTGCTCCAAGATTGCTTCGCGAGTTGTTAAGTGCGTTTAGCTCGCGTTGTATCGCCGCCATTTGTTGTCGAAGGAAGAACTCCTTTTGCTGCTTAGATACGGACTCGTCAACGGCATGTGCAATCTTCTTCGCAACCTCTGTTATCGAGGTTTGTTTGATGAAGAGAGCGGTGGCACGCTTGAGGCGTTCCTCTGGGTCGCACTCCGATAGGAATTCTGTTCGATTAAGTTAGTGAGCATACAGGAGGCGAAAGCATACGAAGAGGTGAACGCACCGAGTCTGTCGGCATACTCTGAGATTATGCTTCCAACCATGACATCTGCAAGCCACCCTGCGCGCTGATCTGAGATATCCTCCACCATAGACGAAAACTTGGCCCAGGCGTCTCTCCGGCTGCCTTTCCCGGAATCATGCCCCAGCTTCTCCAAAAGACGCAAACTTGAGCGCTTGAATGCGTCGATCGCCTCTCTCGTTGGAACCTGGCCCTCCTTTTGCGAGGTCGAGCCATATTCGACTGGGTGGTATGGCATGAACTCCGGCGCATTCGAGGTGAGCTTCAAAGGACGGGCGAGTCGCACACGAGTGATGCCGTGGAGAGTGACGAGGTACGTCTCTGATGGGTTCAGCGCCGACGGGCGGACGAGGCGGGTTATGCGAGCGACACACCCCCACTCGTTGAGAACAGGAGCTTCTCCCTGAGCGGAGTCTGCATTGACGATGGGTACCGCTGCGAGAACCGGTTGAGCCTCAGACTCCTGGATGAGCGACGCAAGCTGCTGGCCGAGCTCCTTCTTGACGGGGATGGTGATCCTCGACGCTGGAAGGAGAATGAGAGGATGTTGGAGAGGAAGAACGGCGAGGGTCGACATTTGTTTGCTGGGAGAACGGTGCCAGTGAACGATGTCGAGGAGGAGGAGAAGACGGAAGTATATAAACGAGGCAGGCGTGGACAGGTACAAACTCTATTTCCCGATCTGGATGCACAATTGGAAATTCACATGGCAACGACCGTCGGGGGCGCAAGTCGATCGCTGTCTGCCCTGCTCCCCGCCTTTTCCATTGCATCATGCCACGGCGGCGTCGAGAGGCAATACCACCGCCATCGAGGCGGCCTACAGATGTCTTCAGATTTTTCTTGTTATTTTTCTATCGACGATAAATTACAGAAAAGTAGTCTACCCTCGCACCAATCGCCGACCCGGGAACACACGCTGCGGCCCATTTACCACCTCCCGAAATAACATGCCCAGCGTCCAAAGTCTCGAGAGAGCCAGCGTAATATCACGATGGAGCAAGAAGAACAAGGTGACGCACCGTCTTTCAACGGCTTCCTCAGATCCGTCTACTCGTGATTGCTTCTATCGCGCCCTCGACGGATGATAATGATAATCCAATGCTGTCTCATACAACACCCGGACCAATCGTACGCTCGGCGAGGACGGACCAACCGTGAGCTTAGATGAGATCACAGATGAGTTGTATTCACTGGCAATGCAATTGTGAAACGCCGCCTGAATTGTCGATCGCATATTACATCGTCCCCGAGTACTTGCTCGTGCATTCGATGTCGGTGCACCTGACCCTCCTTGAGACTCAAGCGCAGCAAATGGCAATGCATTCAAACTTATCTGAATTCCACAATCCGATAGAGTCCAACCATTATCAGCAGAGATGTTTGGAGTCGGATAGGTGCATAACCCGCGATGCTAGTGAACAGAGCTACCTTGAAGATCATTAGGTTTGAACTTATACGACCCATACCGGTACAGCCTTACGAGAAAGACTTTCAGGGTGACGGTAGGGATGACCTGCTTCGAGTTCATAGTTCGTGTTGCACGGCTGAACGTCGAACCGTCTTTCGAAAGGGTTTGGGAGTGTTATACGAGGTGCGAAGACCCTTCGCACCGTCATGAAGGATGGCAAACAAAAATAAGTCATGCAGGGAAATTTAGCTTTCTGATTCGCTGAGGTTATCGTCATTGTAATCTGACAACAAGTGATGATACGCACAAATACGAACAGTACATTTCGCTGTTTTGAGTCTTTATATTCCTACCATCTCCCACTCACAAGGACAGACTCCTCGTCGGCAACATATTGAATCGCTTGATTTTCCACCTAGAAAGTTTTCGGAATGAAACACGAAGACGGATTATATCCGAGTTGGGAGCGAGGAAACGAATTAAAACAATTTCAGCCAATTGGAAACTCACAAATAAATTCCGTAGTATTCGATCCAAATTCCGTCAAGCGTACATGCACTCCCTAATGCGAACGACATGCCTTCCTCCTCCTCCTCCTCCTCCCCCATAATTCCTTCTCCGGCAGACACGCTGTCACAGAGGAGAACGGTTCAGCAAGATATGTCACGTACTTGGATTGTAATAAATGTCGTTAAAGAGGTTTTCTCTATGCGAAACAGGAATCATCAATCTGATATTTGTCGCTTTCAAAAAACGAGAGGAGGAAAATGCGAGTCAAGTTCGTACTCACCTCTTTGCCCTAGTCTATGTACCAGTATGAGTAGAACATGATAACTTTCCCGTCTTGAGAGGCGACACCATTTGAGAAGCTCAAGCGGGCTGAGCGACGTTGTGATGTTCCACCACCCATCTCAATTCTTAGTGGACACCAGCACTGTGTCGAGCAATTCAAGAGGAGATCTCACAGTGAGGAAAAATTTTCGGTCGATACTTTCGACAATCACAGTTCTGGTAGTCGTCAGTAGATATTTTCGTCAAGATAAGGACGGCATACGCACCAGTTCACCTCTGTAGACGAAACAGCACCATGTGGTTCGAGAGCAAGAAAGAAATGCATCTGTAGTCAATAAAACTCAACTTCACTCTCTCCCTTGTAAATTTGCGTATTGTCGATGTCGAGAGACAAGGCTACGAAAGGGGATGCTAAGCAACGGGGCTCACTCGAGCAAGAAAGTCGTCGTCGCTCGAAGTCGTTGCAACACGCTATGGCCATGGACATGGGTGGAGAGAAGAGCCTCCTTTTGTTTCCGTTAGCGATGGCAATGGTCGGACAAGCAGGGCCAAACATTGGGGACCCACAAGAGTGACGCGTCAACAAACAACGTAAGGTGGCGAGGTGGGACGCGGTCTATTGTGTCCTAATTCCCTCCCGACATTGTGCAGACGACGCGGTCAGTTCGGGCAGACAATGGACGCTGCCCTTTGGCGATCCTTTTATTCAGTCACGCCCGGGATCGACGCTTGCTTTGCCTCCCCCAACGCTCACACGAACTCGAAGTCATTTGTAGTCGTCCTCCAACCTCTCATTTATTGTTCTCGCATCCTGCACTTTGCGCTGTTGCCGGTTTTTCGCAATAATGGATAGACTTATAAAGTGCGTCTCTCCTCCTCCACTTGGACCCATCTCTCCCCCCCTCCTCGAGATCCACCGCCTCCCCGAGCGCCCGCTCCATTTTTCTTATTATACCCTCTTCTATTAAAGGACTGGTTCCTTGCTTTTCTTCAACAACTCTCTGAATAAATCCCTGGCTGGACAGTCGCTCATTAGCCTTTACAGTCTCGTCGCAAATCTCTACCTCACCTCGGAACTTTGTCCAGTTAACTTTCATACACCCATCCCATATAATGTCCTCAACGACCTCCATGTCTGCCGCACGCATCTCTCTGCCTTCGCTGCGTGATCTCGGTCTCCCAACGCCTGCTCGGCCAGTGAGTATAGTGCTATCCGATGATCTTGCACATGTTAACCGCATGCTAATCATATGTCTATAAAGTATAACATGCCCATGTATTCAAATGCACGCCCGCTACGCCCTCTCGTCTTGCCTCGTCGAAGACGCACCTCCGTCTCCTCCAGCAACACAGACTCCTCGTACGAGCCAGAATCCGAGATCGAGCGCACTCCTTCGCTCTCTCCTCCTCCCTCGCCGGGTCGCTACTCTGCCAACTCCTCATTCGCAACGACCATCATGCCCCGCACGCCCTCCCCTCCCCCTCTCTCCCAGAGCCAGCGCCGCCGAGTCCGCTCGCGCGCAGAAGTTGCATCCGCCCGCCAGAACCGCGCCTTCAAGCTCGTTCTGACGACGCTGCCCAAGGCCGACGCCATCCTCTTCGTCCCCGCACCCGATCGTGGTACAGGAACAACCTCACCCACTGGCACGCTCCGCCCCGACGTCGCCCCGATCTCCAATTTTGCACGGCAGCAGCGGGGTGTGCAGCAAATTCCTTCTCCTACGCCCGTTGCGGGCGCACCGTCCGGCAAGCGCCAGCGCGCGCTTCTATTGTTCGGATCAGCGATGCACAACCTGCGGACGCCACTCGGTTTAGCACGTCTGCAAGTCGAACTGGCGAAAGGAGCACGCATTCATCCTTACAAGATGTTACCAGAGGACGCCGTCCCAAGGCGATCTTCGGCTCCCGCGTCGATGCTAGCTGCAATTGCTCAGCAATGAATATTCAAATTTCTTTTCCACGGCTCATAACGTCTCGTCGCATTCACGTTTCATTGCATATTATACCACGAAAAAACCCAATCCGTACTGTATCACTACTTACGCATTTCTTTCTCTCTCTCTCTGGGAGGAAAGGGGACTTACATCCACGTCGGAATGACTATTGTATAACACACTTACTGTATCATACTAAAATCTCACACTATTGTCAATCGCAATTAGAAGTAGCAAAACTTGTTCTGTCTTGAAACCAAGAGTCTTGTTGAAACGGCAAAAACGTATATTGAGGTCAAGCGTTGTCATACCAGTTTGTCACCGGCACAACAAGAAAAGTATAATAGCAACTGCGAGAACAAAATGCCCATTCTATTCACCCGTTGTCCCAGCGATGACGCTGCCATGCACACCCCAGTTGACACCCAAGCCAAACATGATCCATCCAACGAAGACCATGCCCACCGACGCAGCAAGGAACAACCATCTGACGCCCTCGCGGCCGGGTACCGGCGACTTGAGCAGCTTCTCGGTCTCTTTCACCTCATCCACCTCGTCCCAGTCGTCACCCTTGTCGTGCCTGGGCTCCAACCCCTTCGCACGTGCGAGTCGTTCGACCTCCGCGTTCAGTGCACTGGGGGGCACCTGCGAGAGGCGCGCGGCGGGGAGGAACTTGGGCATGGTGTTCGCGACGAAGAGAAGCCAGCCGGAGATGGCAACGGAGATGAAGGCGTAGATGAGCCAGAGGGTGACGGCGTTGTCGAGAGAGTCGGAGGAGGTGTCGTCCTGCAGCTTTCCTGCGGCGGTGGTGATGATGACGATGGAGGCTTGCACGACGGATTCTGTCGAATGAGCATATTAATTAGTGAGTTGAAATAATATTGAACAATGTCATGAACACGAACTTTTGATCGCAAACGCAGTGGCGAACCACTGCGGGTCGGCGATGACGCTGCGCACAATTTCTACTTGAGGTGCCGGTGTGACGCACTGATGCAAAAATCAATGATAGACTACTCCTCTGTCTAACACATGGCTTACCTGAGATAGAGCATAGAAGACATATGCCGCAACTGTCGAACTCGGGTCAAAAGCAATCGTTTAAACATGAATTGATATCAGCGTACCAAAGGATGGAACGGAATGGGAGAACTTGAGGAGCAACATTGAAATAAGGAACGTCAATCCGGAGATGAACACTAAAATCTTATTGTCAACGACAAAAAACTTGAATGACTACGAGGACGTACAGAAGGTCACTCGTTGCCCATAAACATCAATGAAGATGCCGAGGAACGGTGTGAGGCATGCGGGGAGAAGAAGGTAGAAACTTGAGACCCATCCCCCGATGACAGCGCCCTTCTTGAGACGTTGTTGAGCAAATTGTCTAGTTATCCCAAATTATTCGTTATCGTTGGGACGGAAAGGAATAACGGATTGACGTACGTCGAGATCGACACAAAGGATTGTACACCAGCGTTCTCGAAGACCGCAAATAGCACAACAATCCTATGTATGATGTTGAGAAACAAAAACCAAATGTTTCACTGACTTCATTGTTCAGAGACGTACCAGAACGTGACTGGGAGGTGTCTGATAGCCTTGATGCTGAAGACACCTCTTCTCGTGTGCGATTTGAGCTGCAAGCCGTCCGTATGGTCTGTGACTTCATAACGAGATCGAAGCCAACGATCGAGGAAAAATACAAGCACGGCGCAGATGACGGAGAAGAGCGCAATGACAGCACTGATCCACAAGGCCCAGGCGTATGTCCCCAAGTTCGTCGCGATGACGTTCGCAGTGGACTGACCGGTGAATTGTGCGAGATTGGCGACGCCCCTTCAACATTTAATCCGTACATGAGTAGAACGGATGTCGCCTAAATTGAACAGACGTACCAAATTGCCCCAATGGAGAACGCGAATCCGCCTCCTCGAGCGAAGTAGGTCGAGAAGATTCGGTGCTGGGCGTTATCGAGCGAACCGTCTCCGATGGCTGCAATTACCTTTCCGACGATGAGGAGCGGGTAACTGTTCAGGTTGTTCGTAGCGCCGCCCGCCATGACCATCGCACCTCCCAAGTGAAAGGACGCGAGAATCACGGAGAGCAAGGGCCCTCCCCATTTGTCGATGCTAAAACCGAGACCTACACAAAGGAATGTGTTGACCTTGATGTTTGAGTGGCGGGTGAGAGGTTGTGTTTCAATCTTGAAGGTATTACTCTTACCAGATTTGTGACGGCAACTAGAGTTGCGAACTTAGAGTTGTTGATATTTGTCTCTTTAATAATCGTAGTTTTAAGAGACCTATGCGACAAAGATCAGAATCTCTTCAACATGACGAAGACTGAAGACATTACATACACAATGAGTCCCTTCGTAAAACAAAAGTCAGCACGTGCCTTGTAAAAGTTGGTTATCGATACTAACATTTGACCAATGATTCCCAACTTTATACAGAGTTGATGTCAGTGAAGGAAGCGTGATACATGAGCGTATACTTACAACTGCAGAGACAAGTCAAAACGAGGATGAGAATTCGCCAGCCTATGGGTAGCTTAGGCTTGCGAGGGGCCCGGAGCGAGAGATGCTCGACAGAGGGAGTCTTCTCTATAGATGCCTTTTCGTCTTGGTCGGAAGAGCTTCCAGAACGGGAGGCTGTCTGAAGGGCCATGTCCAAGCAAAGGATCTGGTCGCGCGGGCGGTCCTAAGCAAAGGAAAGGCTTGAGACAGGTTTCTTATACGAATTCTTGAGACCCATGTTGCGCCTTGTTCGGCACGAAGGAAGCGGTGATCCCCTCGTGCGCGCTGTCTATATTTCTAACTTGAAAGCTCGCCGACTGGGCACATTAGATGAGACAAGCCGGTGTTCAGGCGAGTGTGCGTCCGTATCAGATACTTTTGCTCTCATGTATCTTATCAGATGTGGGTCCTCGGAGGACGAGTCAAGTCTGCGACTGACGAAGAAAGTCAATCAAGCTCACACGAAGGGAGGGGATTAACGCACAGAAGCCCGGAGAGGGCACAGGTCTTGCCACAAAATCACACAAGAGGACCCGAAGAACGAGGAGTATGGGAAATATTAAACGTGTATTTGGACGTAGCTTCCCATCGAGAAATTCGTTCTTCCGCAACCAGCCAACCAGGATGGTCTGACAAGGGAACTGAAGGAATCTGTGAAGCCAAGTGCGCGGAAGAGGACACAACACTCCCATCTAATCTGATAACTAAGAACGGCAGATTAGACAACGGAGCTCTCCGCAGCAACAAATCGTGCCTTACGGGTGCAGCTTCGACTGGGGCGAAGGAAACTGAAGTGGTTGCTATTCAGCTTCGGCAGGATCGTGGCGCCTCGCATGAACAAGAATTCCCTGCAAAAATATGCGTGCCCCATGCATCATCTGTCACTTCAATCTGAGACGGACCTCCGCATGTACAGCTTCATTCATTTGATGGTGGACAAGTCAAGTCTATGCATCGAATATGAGATTATGAGCTTGAAGCTTGAAGCCAATGTCGAAATGAAGCACGTACATTCATGAAGTGTCTAGCAGCTGTGAAGCCTTCAACTCGATGATTCGCTGGATTCTCGTCCGCGCAACGACGAATTGCTCCCTTCATCATCGGAGAGAATCGGATATCTGACGACGGCTAACTTTCCCAGCGACAGGAAATTAGGGAAAGGAAGGAAGGATTCGACTTTCATCGTGTTCCTCTCAAAGACTCAAATGAACCGTCTTCTACCGGAGATAGACGGCTCGGGTAGTCCTCTTGGCGAAGACTTCTCTTCGAGCTCGAGGCAAACTTCGAGATATTTCATGTAACATCTTCATGATCAACGAATGCTGTCTGTTCTTGCGAGACGAGTGCTGGCTTTGTCTTGCGAAAAACAACGACATGACGGCGAAAGAGGACGCTGGTTTGAGCCAAAGACTCAGAGAACACGCGGAGTCGCGGCTGTGTGCGACGCGAACCCACGTGACGAGACGCGCTTCATGTGGTTTGTGACGAGTGTGACGTGTTGGTGACGTCCGTGTTCGTTGGCTTTTGGCGTTCCTCGTTTCTTGTCCTCGACTTCAACCTCCGTCGCGCTGTGGTTATCGTCCAAGACTCCAAGCTCGGGACAGAAGGGGCCCGACGACAGCTGCATTCACGCTGCCTCCCCTCTCTGCTGCTCTGCAGAAATAATCGTGCACTCGGCTTCGGCATCCACATCGACGTCGACGATGTGGAACAAATTGACCAGCGTCCTGAAGACTCGTTCAGACGCAGACGTACCTTCTCCCAACGTCCTCTCACATCCTTCTCGCGGTACAAAGAGTTTGGATCTCCAACGAACTCTACCTGCACTTCCGCCACACGACTTCGATTCACCTAAACCATTACCGGCACCCAGTCCCCCAAGTTCACCCTCAAAATACGGTCGATTAGGTCTTTTTAGACGCTCATCCAAGACGACTGGCCCAGGAAATCTCGACAATTCATCCTCAGTCAGTTTGGCCAAGAAAGTCAAGGCGAGTCTTAACATCAATACGAACTTCAACGGTGCGTTCTACATTTTTTCATCTGATCTAAATTCTCACCCTTCGATCAAGTCTCTAACGTGTCAATCACACCTTCCAACTACACCGATGGCGCGAGAATGTTTTCACCGACGGACGCTAAGTTACCCCCTGTTCCAACTGGTTCTATGAGGTCGACCATACAACCAAGATCAGCTCCTTTGCAGCTGGATTTGAGCACGGTCAATGGTGCGCATAAAAGCCAACAAATCTTAACTGCTATCGAACTGACATATCAATGAAGATGCGACATCGTATTTCTCTCAAGCGGACGAACTCCCCAAGTCGGCGCCTTTGTTAGATTCACCGATGACCCCATTCGACTTTGCAAAGAACGGGCAAGGATCCGTCCGCTCCATCCTTAAAGACAAGCGAACACCTGGGACTGGTCAAAGTGTCCGATTCTTCTCTCGCGATGCTTATCGAGTGCTTAGCCCTGAGTCGTCCAACGCATCGGCTTCAATGTCTCTTTCGGGGGGCAACAATCTGGAGAGGATTATGGACGAGAAGATGGACAGCTTAGACCCATTGCCTGCGCCCACGTTTTCACAAAGCCGTCGGGATGATTCCGCGCAAGGCAACGAGGATGGGCCAACCAATTATTTGTCGGCGCCGGACTCTCTCAACGATCTTTTCAGTCCGTTGAATGCTCCTTCTCCCGCCTCGAGTCGTGACGGACTATTTCTCGATGTTCAAGCTCGTCATATGAACGCAGACCGAAGGATGTCAGGTATCAGTCAGGCTGGGTCCACCGCATCACTCTTCGTACCAATTCCTCCTCCGGAACTAAGCGACCCTTTCGATCTTTCGGCAGCGCAAGAATACGATGTGCAACCCATTCCATATTCCATCCCATCTGCTGAGGCGCATGGCACAGACGATGGAGAGAAGTTTGATCAAGGGGCTGATCAAAGTCACGTTCCGGTCAGGAAACGTTCCTCCGGCGAAGAAGCACAAGTTTTGCATTCGACTCCAAATGGAATTGGACCTGCTTCGAGGTCGCTGGGACGTAGGGCGGGCGGTGCTTTCTTTAAGTCACTCACTGGGAATGAAAGCTCTTTGGAAAAAGGCCGAAGCTCGCCTGTACCCGAACTACCTAACATCCCCCCTCGATCTGCATCTTCGCTTGGTCTGTACAAGCTGTTCAACAAAGATGCAGACAAAGAGAACTCTCGTTCTTCGATGGATGAGGAGGTATCGATTTCGAAGAGCCGAAGGGAACGAGCTCAGAGCGAGCGCGTTTTCTTCAGGTCAGCCACGCCTCTGCTCCAGGAGGAGTTGAAGAAGTCCAAGAGGGAGAGGCCCGAGGCTGACATCAACGATACGTCGAAAGCCGATATTGTCCTCAGCCCCAGTGGTCCCGACTCGGAAACGACAAAGGACGTCTCTGCTCCCGCGGAATCTTTCGGTGCTGATCCCTTTGGCGCCAATGCGAAAGGGTATTACACAGCGGAAGTTGGTATCCCCAATTCGCCTCCCAAGCTCTTACAACAGCACAATCGCACGGAATCTGGCGATTCAAAGTCATCGCGAACGTCAAACAAGTCGTCCAAAAGTGCGAAGTCGTCATCATCAAAGACGTCACACAAGTCCAACAAGTCACAGACTTCGATATCCGCACTTGGTATCAGCAGCGAAAACAACTCAAACTCTTCATCAATGTCTAGCTACTCGGAGAGCAGCGATCTCGTTCTAAGCTTGCGCACGCAGCTTGCATTCCACCAAGAGCTCACAGGTCAATTCGAGAAGGACATTTCCTCCAGAGATGAACTCGTTTCTTTGTTGAACTCAAGAATCTCGAACTTTGAGGAAGAAGCGAAGGAGCGTTCACGAACCCTTCGAGCATGGCGAAAGAAGTTCACGGAAATGGAGAAAGCGTGTAGGGTGCTTGAAGAGGAAGTCGACAGATCTAAGCAGGAGATTGCGGAGCGAAGCGTGTACGACGAAGCAAGCGGCGATGCACTTCGAGCTTTGCACACACAAATCAAGCTGCTCCAGCGCGAGAAGAGGGATGTAGAGCAGAGGGAGAAGGAATTGAAGGACGAGAACGAGAAGCTCAAGAAGGACAAAAAAGAAAGCGCTGCGATGGAGCAACAGCTCAAGGCCAGTATTGAGGAGGCTGTCGGGAGGATGAAGGAGATGGAGATGGGGGATATGTCTATGGAAGGAAAAGTGGAGGATATGAGGCAGATAGTCGCCCAGGGAGAACAGGAGTTCGCAAAAGAAGCCGAGCGCTATCGTCTGGCCGAATTTGCTTGGGAGGAAGAAAAGGAAGAGCTCGTGGCGAAGATCAGGGAGCTCGAGTCCGTGTCAAACCTTCAGGACGTCATTGATGCCCGTGAAGCTGAAATCGGAACGCTCAATGAAGAGATCCAGACACAAGGGTCTCGCTCGGATAGGCTTAAGACGAAGATCGACGAGCTTCTTGCTGAACGAGTTGATATGGAGAGGGAATGCGAGCATCTGAGGGCCGAGCTCGCGAATTTGGATGGAAAGGAGTCGCGAATCAAAGAGTTGGAGGAGAAGGTTCTTGGCGTTCAGGAAATGGAGGAGAGGATGATGCATATGGAGGTTGAATGGACTGAGAGTGAAAATAGGCGCAACGAACTCGAGTCTGAGATCGCCGAACTTTATGCTGCAAGGGATGACGAGCTGAAGGAGAAGGAACAGGTAAGATGGAAGATGGCTAAACCATTCATAAAAACTGACGTCGTTTTCTCAGATCTTGGACGAACTGAATGCCGAGCGAGAGCACGTAAACGATGCTCAGCGTTCAATCCAGTCCTTAGAGACTCGAACCTCAACCCTGGAGCAAGAGCGTGACTTCGCAGCTGCAGACGTCAAGCGTCTCGAGGGACTTCTGCGAGAGCGTACTGACGAAATCACGGAACTCAAAGGCAAACTCGGTGCGAAAGATGCCTTACTGGATTCACTTCAAGACGACCTTTCCGCCCTCCGCCGCGAACATTCGCGCGTCGCATCCGATAAGTCGCGTACTTCGTCTGAGGTTAACGAGGCACGTTCACGCATGGAAGAGGCCCTTCGTGCCCGCGCCCAGTTCGAAGCTGAAGCTCAGTTGGCTTCCACGCGGGTTAAAGAACTTGAGTCGGAGGTAGAGAAGATGAGGCGTCAAGTTCATGTGCTAAAGCAGGACAGCGCCGATATGGACATGAAGGTGACGCAGTTACAGAAGCAACTCGAGCAAGCCAACGACGACAAGTACGGTCTTAATCTGGCGTTAGAGTTGAAGCAAGAGGAGCTGCAAGCTGTGAAGCGCAAGATAAGCACTTCCAAGATTGAGGGCACGCCGGTGCCATCATCTGCCCAGAGGAGCGGAGCTGCGAGGAGAGAGTCCGCACTCTTTACCACACCATTACCTTCCCGCCCTCCCTCTGCTTTATCTGACACAGGCAGCAAAGCAACGAAGGCGATTACCACTCCTTCCACAGCTTCAAAACCCGCCGTCCTCGGGCGAAGCACTCGCATCAACAATGGGTCTATCGATGCGACACCGACAGCCTCGAAGGCGATGCCACCACCCAGCAGGGCACCATTATCGAGCTCGACCTCAAGCGTCTTAGGCCGGTCGGTGTCAGCGAAGCCCTCGACGTCATCCACCAAGGCTCCGGGCGTAGCGTCCTCTTCAACTCAAGGACATCACAGAAGAGTCTCGTCTACCGCATTGTCTTTGGCGTCAAGGACTGCCCTGATGCGGTCAATGAGCGCGAGCTCCAACATGAGCGACTCGTCGAGCATAGCTGAAGACAAAGAAAATCTCAGTCTACCTGCTTCGAGAGTGCCTACGCCTCTAAAGACGAGCAATACGTCGTCAACCCCAGGACCGAAGTCCGTTAGGAGAAAGTCCCTCATTCCTGCTTCCCCAGCGCAATAGTCTCCGGCCGAATTCTCTTTTTCTTTTCACTTTTCTTGTTTCTAACTTATTCTTGTCGCAACTGCTGTCTGGATCTCCACGTCCACCTTCAACACGATTTGCATGAAAGTATGGACACGATTTATACGTATGTAACGCCCATGCTTGTTTGATTCCCCGCACACGCCTCTTGGCCCTCTTGCTTTGTTGTACTTGCTGTGTATTTGAATGTCGCTTTGATTGAATTGCTATGTCCTTGCTTTGCCACCCTATCTAATGTTTTCGATTGCCATGCAGAAGTAGATGAATGTATGCTATGACGAAGACCACATGTAGCCATGACCTGATGTATCCGAACCGAACTGCCATTTATTACCTGATTCCGTTTTGGCTCCGAGTGATGACGACTCTGTACTGCCCTCTGTGAAAGAACAGAGCCAAGTTCCTTGAGAGTACCGTTCGTGTATACCTTTACTCGAAGATTTTCTTTTGTTCATTTTCTCATCGCTTCTACGGATAGCGTCACCGGATTTTGCTTTTGAACCATTGCACGACGGAATTCGACCGGGGGGAGGTGAGACGAAGTTGCGTCTGTTGCCGTGTTGCACTCGATGCTTTGAAGATCCGGGTTCATTTGGATTGAACGTTTTCGGGCTTGAGGCGTTTGAAGCAAAGGGTACTTGACATGTACATCATCGCGAGGCATAAGTCGTGAAGATCGGGGCGTAAAAACTGCAATTTGACGTAGCGCGTCGATCATCTTTGGAGCTGGCTGTATGCGGCGATCAAAGTAGCAACCCAGTAAGCGCCACCCCACTTTCCGGTCTCATTCCGTCTACATCCTTCTCCGAATTTATTCGGCGCCTTCACGAGCATTTCAACTCGACTCGGCGAATCGTGAAGCGCAATTACAAGTGGTACAAATACCCGGCAGTTGGCCCACATCGAATTCACCTCAAAGGCGACGATAGCCAGCCCCTCGACGTGCAGGCATAACAACACACGTGCGGTCATCGGTCATCACTGACGACTTTGCAGTGGAGAGACGGGCACGAGCAAAGGGTTGTACAGCGTATATCAAGGTCCCATCGACAAGCAAGGCAATGGAGTCCTCTTCAAGCACAGACTTTGCCGTCGTTCATCACCCAAAGAGCTCGAGGATGCTGCACAGAGATAGGAAGCAGGGTGGAATATCCAAGCACTCACAGTTCGCCGACTCTCCAGCTTATGACGCGTGCGTGGCCAACTTGTTTTCTTTCATCCAATTAACCTTGAAATGTCGCTTTTATTTGCATCCGATTGAATGCGATGTCGGTTGTGTCGCTGTTGCAGGTCTGAGGAAGATAACGACTTCACCGACGATGGCTCCATAGTGTCCATCCCGTCGATTCGAAACCAGCACATGCCATCCTCGCCTCTTATACAGGCCCGCTCTCATCCGTCTTCTTCCACAAACTCAGTGGGCGGTGGAGGAGCCATAACTTCAGGCGGCCGTCTCGCTGCCTCATCTCGTTCCAGACACAACCACCTCGCAGACGTTGTCTCCTCAGACGACGGTGTCGATTCGCCCACTTACGATGGTGATATCGAGAGTACGACGAGCACGGCATCGCGTCCTGGAACGCACCACTTCCTCGGCGCGTCCAGAGGAGCCGCAAATTCGTCAACGTCGACGCTCACTTCACCTACCTCTTCGACGTTCCCGTCGAATGTGGCTGCTGCTGCTGCGACTCACGGAACTACTACCGCCCCAACGGTGATGACAGGACAGCAGAAGCCTGTCAATGCTGCAGCAGTGCCGTTGAGAGTTCCCGACGAGCCTGAACCTGCTCATGCTGCTTTGGCGGAATTTGATCCTGCTAAGCTTACGCCCGAAGACATTCGTGCTTTCGTGCAGAAGGCGATCACGGGGGACATTGCACGGGCTTATAAGATTAACGAGCCTCCGGTTGGTAGGCCGATTAGAATATATGCCGATGGTATGTTTCTCATGACTTTAAAATGAAGGATGGGTACTGACTGGATCTTAGGTGTCTATGACCTCTTTCACTTTGGGTCCGTTTAGTTCCAATTATTTGTGGCATTCCCTTGCTGACAGTGTCTTGAAGGCATGCTTTGCAGCTTCGACAGGCCAAGATGGCGTTTCCTTCAGTGTACCTCCTTGTTGGTGTATGCTCCGATGAGTTGGTTCTAGAGCATAAGGCGCGGACAGTCATGAACCACGCGGAACGGTATGCGTTGCTTGTTATCTTGCTGGATCGAAATACTAAGATATAATCTAGCTGCGAAGCTGTTCGACATTGCCGATGGGTGGATGAAGTTGTCGAGGAAGCCCCTTGGGTCATTGATGCAGACTTTGTGGACAAATGGGAGATAGACTATGTTGCTCACGACGAGGATCCCTACGCTGCGTCTGGTCACGATGACGTATATGCGTACGTTAAGTCACAAGGTATGACTTCTTCAATCGCCATCCGAAAGATTAAAAATTAACGCCTCTCTCATTTTCATCAGGGAAATTTATTCCAACGCGTCGTACTCCGGGGGTATCCACTTCAGAACTTTTGGAACGTATCGTCACAGGTTATAGGAAGAAGGAGTTTGATGGTAAACTGGAGAAGATGGGTCATTCAGAGTTGAAGGCGGAAGGATCAGACTTTGATGATAGCCCGACTGGCTCAAGGACTCAATCTCGGGTACGTGGAAGGAAGGGTGGTTCAGTCCTCCGTCCGAATTCGCTGTGATCGCTCATGCTACTTCATAATGTGCAACTCGTTCAGATTCTTTCGTCAAGAATTTCAATCCTATAAATTACATGTCGAAGTAAAGCTTATGGCCACTTAATACACAAGTGTATCAAATGCATGTATCAAATGGTATGTATTGGACATGATCAAGGACGCAAAATGTTCAGGAGGGAGGAGAGTTTCGATGGTTGCAGCTTTACTTTGAGGAGCTTGGAGCATAGTCTTTTGACAGATCGATATCGCCTTTGAGATGGACATTGGTGAGGCGTACGGGCCTGTAACGAGGAGCTAGTTTCTTTCCCTTCTTCTTGTTCACTCCAGCCTTAGGAATGAGTTTCTCAGAATTCGTAGCTTGGAGACCCTCTGAAATAAGTGGCGAATACTATTGAGTACATATGATCAATTATAGAGGCGAGATGCAAACCTGAGGCCAGCGACCTCAAGATATCCGCGTCAGGAGGAACCTTGAGTGAATGCCATAGATCTCGAAATTCTTAAAAAATAATGAGTCAGATGCCTTGCAGCGAACAAGCGGGCAGTGACCTTTCTCCACTGGCATGCCACCTGTCCCTTCAATAGGTTTGATTTCGTTCCAGAATACCATTCGCATTGCTTGATCTTTTTGAGTACGTGTAACAAGAACCTCGCCTTCCGCCTCGAGCTCTTCGATGGCCGAAGGAGCATCCTTCCATGATTCGCGCAGCGTCCGTACGGCAATGCCACCACCGCGTTTTGTATGGCGTTGGATGTCAGTTAGAAGCGTGGCTTTACTTCTGGCGTTAAAGTCGTGCTAGGAGACATCTTTGTAAAGATTGTCAGGTGGCCTCATGCCGCACAACACTTACTTTGTATGAATATAGGTCTGTATTCGGGTCATGAATTACGCGGTCATGGGCACGAAATCGATCGAAAAGTGCCTGGTTGGTGAGCAGAGGAGTACCGGTTATAATCGCGAGGTCTTCTAGACGGACAGGGTTTCCGTTTTTCTTGTTTTTACCGAACTGTTACGAGTGAATTGAGAAAGTAAACAGGGTGAACATACCTTGAGGTGGTCCACAGCATACACAATCTGAGTATTGATGTCCACACCAGTCCCTGTGTCCGCCGGTTGAGAGTAGACGATATCTATACGCCAGTCAAGTGTCAATGATGTCGAAGAGAACAATCATTGCACTAAACGCCTTATGTACTTTGTTTAGGTCGTTTCTTCTTCGATGATTCGCCGTTGGTAGGAGGCGGGCTTGCCAGTTTATCGCTTGCCCGGAAACCGGAGAACTCTTGTCGTTGGATGGACGAATTGAAGGCTGCTGCGTCGCGTCCTGACATTGTGAACGTTGTCGTCAACGATGAAGACGAAAGGTCAGTCAGAGAGTGTTGCACTGGTGGACGTCACTCACGCGTCCGAAAAAGGCAACGATGGGCGTGTTTGCCGTGCAAGTGAACGCCATTCCCTTCTTGCTGAGCCTCTTCTTCCTTTGCATTCTGACCTTTCGTGTCGGTGTACACTATTTCACCCCCGACGTTCGCTCGTCGCGTTCATCCAGAGACGACGACGACGAACAGCGAGGAGCCCGTGCATGGCGTTCTTCGCGAGGCCGCAGTCGCGATCGGCCGCGGTCAAGATCGTCGCGCCCCCGCCGACCACGGCAGATACACCTCAAGACGAATCTGCGAGTCCATCGAAGGGCCAGGGCGCGAGGAAGGGTATGTGAGGAGATGCTCATTATCGCGGAAACTGAGATATTTACAGACTCGACGCAGCGGCAATGTAAGAATATCTTGATTCATGGGTACGTTCGCCAAATTCTTATCCGCGAGCCATAATGCTGACGAAGAGCAGCCATTGCAAATTCGAGGGGAAGGGCTGTGTATATTATCACCCGCCGGTGAGTCCTACGCGTCAATTCTCCAAGCTTATTTGTAATGATTATATGTTCAGAAGGAGGACCCGACCCGGGCAGCGTGAGTTCCTCAGAACATAATGCGGGTCTCGCAGCTAAATCACTTCAGCAGCGCGTATGACTACAGCGTGCAATCTGAGCCTGCTGGGACACCAACGACTGCCCCAACTGCCATTCCCGCCCAAGCTATCAACGCGCCGGTATTTGTTCCTCGTGCAAGTTCCGCTGCCCCTGCGCGCACAGAAGGCCTTCTTAGTCGTGTCACGTCGTTAGTAGTCACGAATATTCATTGACACCTAGCGATTGCTAATAACTTTAAAGACCCGCCCCAGCATCGGAGGGTGGAATGATAGACCATGGAACCTACGACTTTCATACATATTACCATCAAGACGGAGGCGAATCCAACGCCCTTGGAATGAACGGGTTGTCAGATCAAGTGGATCAGGTGAATATTTTACTAGCACCTCAAGAAACAATCATATACTCATGTTACTAGATGAACTTCTCAGATTACGGAATGCAACCCGGTGACCAGATGATGGTGCAGCAAAATTACAATGGCGTTACTCCCATGGACACTTTCTTCCCCCCTCAAGAAACGTTCGTTCGGCAGCCCGTTAGTATCTCTTGCCTTAATCGTTGTTTGACGGAGGAAATAAAGCTTGGATTACAGTTAAACTATCATCTTTATTCGGCGCCCATTCCCTCTGAAAGGGGACGAAAGTTCTTCATCTCCGACAAAATACGAGAAGAGCTCACGAAACGCTCCGAAGTAAGCCATACCGCTCCGATGCCTGGACAGATGCTTCCCGAGGAATTGCAAGGTTATCACTCATTGGTACCGATGGACTCTGTGGGAATCCACAAATTCTCTACCTGGAACACTATGCTGTACAGGGCGACGAAAGCTGCTGACGGGGTGCAATATTGTCTTCGAAGAATCGAAAGTATGTCAAAAAGTGTTATTCCAACCTTAATGGTGTTTAATATTTGTCGCCGACAGACTTTCGACTTGCTTCTGAAGCTGGATTCTCACCCGTCGAACAGTGGTCTCGAATTCGGCATCCAGCGATTATATACGTTCGCGAAGCTTTCACCACGCGCGCATTTGGAGATAACTGTGCGTTTTCATGTCCTGTTTATCTGATATAACGAGTTCAACTTCGTCTAGCACTCGTCGTCGTGCACGACTATTACCCCGATGCACAGTCCCTCACAGACCTTTATCTCAAGCCCAAGGCTCAGTATAATGGTTCTCGACTCACGCATAGCCATGAACGGGTTCAAGAAGCGACGTTGTGGAGCTTTATTTTCCAGCTCGCCAGTGCCATCAAGCTGGTCCATGAAGCAGGCATGGCACTTCGTATGATGGACCCATCAAGAATATTGGTGACGTCACACAACAGGTAGGGAAGCTGGATGACTTTTGAACAAGCTTTCCTAAATCTTTGCAATAGGGTTCGCATCAGTTCTTGCGGTGTCGCTGACATCTTGACCTGGGAAGCACGACCTGACTTAGCGTACATGCAAGTATGTATAGCGGTTTCCTCGACGCCATTCTTCTGTATTCATACTAATAACGCGCACTACATAGCAAGAGGACATCATACTGTTCGCTAAATTGGTGATGTCTCTGGCGACAAATAATCCATCCGCCGTGAATTATGTGCACAAGTCAATGGATATCGTTGGTCGCCACTATTCAAACGACGTGGTGCAAGTATTTCACACATTGATGAAACCAGTCACACCAACGATGGTCATTGCGTTCGTTCATGCTTATTCAATCTTAACAAACTAACTTGCTGCACAGACTATACAGTCTTTATTTGAAACTTTTGGGAATAAGCTTGTGTTGGAGATGGATGCATCATTAAGGTTCGTAATTTGCTTCCGTTCATCTATGACGTCCTTATGTTTGACATCCAACACAGTGCTATCGACAAGTTGGAGGGTGATTTGCAAAGTGAACTCGAGAATGGAAGACTGGTACGCCTACTTTGCAAATTCGGTTTCATTAACGAACGGCCTGAGTAAGTGTTAGTTTTTGAAAGCACAACAAACAGCATCTGACGCGCTTTAGATTCGACCGGGATCCCCGGTGGTCTGAGACGGGCGATCGCTATATCATCAAACTCTTCCGCGACTACGTCTTCCACTCTGTGGACGAGAGCGGAAACCCTGTTGTCAATCTTTCGCATGTGTTGACAAACTTGAACAAGGTTTTTTACGTTCTCTTTGCAGTGTCATGGTGGTGATTGACTTTTATTTCTTAAGCTCGACGCCGGAACAGACGAACGTATCATGTTGGTGTCTCGAGACGAACAAAGTTGCTTAGTGGTTAGTTATCGTGAAATTAAAGTATGCATTGAATCTGCGTTTGCGTGAGTCCATTAGTCATCTAGGTTGCAATCTCATACTCACTCACGTTTCCTCAGCGATTTATCAAGGGGTAGTAGATGACAGTCTGGAGAAAAAAACGTTTGAATTAGAAAAACATCCGAAAAACGAAATAAATGCGTTTTTACTGACAGTTTATGACTGCTTCTTTGCGTGCTCGCTGGCTCATCGATAAGATGCAGTGGCTGAGATTGCTTGTTGAGTTTGCGCGAAAGAAAAGACGGTACGAGGAGAACATGCAGGAGTGAACGGCGTGCAATGCGGCAGCGGCGTGTGCCGATCACGATCATGTATAATTCGCACGGAAATGGCAAGTGTTGAGTATAGCGAGCCATTGACGCCGTCGGTCGCACCAACCCGTTCGCATACCCTCCAGGCCACTGAGGAGGTCGCGTCTGCCTTGGACCATCGTCTCTCCATCCTTTGGTCGCTGTCGAACACCGTTCCCGTGCGCCCAGATGTCGTCTCGTCCCCATGACCAGGCAACCGCGAACGTCGCGTCGGGCTCGTCGACACCTCAGTCGTCGATGGGCTCGCCCGCTCAACGGAGACAAAAGTGCTCGGTCGCCGAGCTGTCCCAGGCGCTTTTCGACTTTGTCGTGCAGCTCCTGCCCACAGCGGAAGAGCTGGCAGTGAAAGAGGATGTGCGGAAGCTCCTGGAGAGACTCATTCGTACCATAGAACCGGACAGTCGACTGTTGTCGTTTGGAAGCACTGCGAACGGTTTTAGTTTGCGAAACTCAGGCAAGCTCCTCGTCTGCTATGACGCGCGGACAGACAGTACTGATGCAAGATTTCGAATAGACATGGATCTGTGCTGCATCTTCGACACCGAGGAACGCATGTCTGCCTCGAATCTCGTCACGCTGGTCGGTGATTTGTTAGTGAGAGGTGAGCCCGATCAGTGTTGTAACCGGCTACCACGTCTGAAAATTCCATTTCTTTGTCAGAGACAAAATTTCATGTCAAGCCTTTGCCCCATGCTCGAATTCCGATCGTCAAACTGTCTCTCGATCCTTCGCCAGGATTACCTCATGGGATAGCATGCGATATTGGATTCGAAAACAGGCTTGCGATAGAAAACACGCGTCTGTTGCTGTGTTACTCTCTGATAGATCCTACGCGCGTTCGTACATTGGTATTATTTTGTACGTCGTCGTTTCATGCACCGATTTCTCGTGCTGATGCTTTTCCATAGTGAAAGTTTGGAGCAAGCGACGGTAGGCGACCCGATTCTTTAGTAATCTTGTTCGCTTAAGCTTGTGCTGCAGGAAAGTAAATTCTCCGTACAAAGGAACACTCTCGTCATATGGATACGTTCTCTTGGTTATTTATTTCTTAGTTCACGTCAAGAATCCCCCGGTTCTCCCTAATCTGCAACAGATACCCCCATTGCATCCAACACAATCTGTAAGTCGCCTTAAATGTCGGACAAGTGGTCTTGTTTATGTATCCTTCCAGGACGAATTTACCCTAAATGGTCATAATACATGGTGCCATTTTCTGCATGTTTTCATCCTCGTGAAGAATGCTGACTTTCACAATTCTTCAGGTTTTTTGATGATATAGATGTCCTTCGACAACGATGGCAATCCTCGAACACTGAATCAGTTGCCGAACTGTGCGTTGTATAAGTAACCGACATCTCTACGTTGCTGACATCGTGGGTGTGCAGTTTGATTGACTTTTTCCGATTTTATTCCCGAGAATTTACTTATAACTCTGGTGTCATATCTATCAGAGCCGGATTGCTGAAGAAAGATACGAAGGGATGGCAGAATGATGTACGTCGTCTACATTTTTATTTGTGGGCGTCTCTGATTCTCCTCCAAAGAACGATCCACGCTTCAAGGATCCCAGGGAGAGGAACCGCTTGTGCATTGAGGTAACACCATCCTTTCAGTTTCCAGCGAAGTTTGTATCTAATGTTTCATCAGGACCCCTTTGAGCTGGATTATAATGTCGCTCGATGTGTGACCAAGGACGGCCTTTACTTGGTGCGTCATTCTTAGATGGTATCTCGGAGATTTCTTATCCGCCGATGCAGATTCGAGGCGAGTTCATGAGGGCTTCTCGAGTCCTGGCTGCTCGCCCTGAACGCGCATACCTTGCGCTCGCTGAACTTTGTGAGGAACGCAAAGAAGTGGAAGAATTTACTGCTTCTGGACTATTCATACCCCCGCGGCTCTCTTTTCCACCTCAAATACCTTATACGATTGGAAGCAGCTCCTACCGTCCGAACGGGTCCGCACAGCGAGATAGGTTATCCCCTCCACGGCCGCAAACCAACATTGTCCCCACTACAGCTCCAGCAGCAGTCCCTTCGAATGAGCCCCCAGTCCATATGGCACCGAAGCGTTCCAAATGGACAAGTCCACCTCCCGAAGAGGCTCCTGATGCCGATCGCTCTCTGTATGAAAGTCGTTTGGGCCTTGGATTGACCTTGGCAACAACATCCTCAGATGCAAGAGAGAGAGAACGAGAGCACGCCTATCTTTCATCATCAAGCTGTAGCGAGGTCATGTCCGACGATGGGGAAACGTCTGACATCGCGCCGGAGGAAGACGATGTTCGGTCCGTTCGCTCTTTCGCCGGGGAACCGAGCGTTCCACAATTCATGTTCACGCAAAGGGCACCTTTCGGTCCTCATCGTTTGTCTGATGTTGCACCCCCCGTTTACGGATTCCCAGCTCAGTACTATGCTCGAGGTCGAGCAGTTGACGACTCTACACCGACACCCTCACATAACCATCGTGGTAGGAAAGCGGCTCGGATGTCAACGGAATTTGTGCAAGCATTGCCTCCAGTATCATATCCAAGGTTCGGTTTGGAGAAGCGGTTCAGCATGGGTAACAAGGGGGACATATCTCGACGCTCGGTCTCTGGAACATCGCGACAGTCCATCTCTAATCGCTCATCCCTTTCGCCCTTGATTCCAACACCACAGCATGTCCCTTTGCCTCCATCTCCTGTCACTGGTTCCCCGATCCAATACATGCCGCCCTCGCCCGTCATCGTTTACGAAACCTCGCCTCGCAGCCATCTCGGGTCGAGGCCGACATCGTTGTATTCGGCGCCGCATTCGCCACTGATGACGGGTATCGCCTACCCCCCACAATCTCACCTGTCACCCGATTTATCCGACCTACCTATGCAATTGAGTGGTTCTAAGAGGACCTCGCCGATCGAGAGGCGACCTTCCAAGCTTGGAAATTTATCGACGAACCCTTCAAGGCCAATGCACTCACATACATTATCAAACTCGACGATTATTGCTCCTATCACGCCCTCAGCGAACTCGTCCTTTCAAACCGCAACGGTGCCGTCTCAGCAATCTTCGCCCTCCTGTTCTCCCTTACGGACGGCGTTGCCTCTTCTGCGACCAAGTTTACCACCTAGTCTTGGTCGACGACCGTCTCTCGGTCAAGGTATCTCCCCCGTGGCAACCTCGTCTCTTGGAACACCATCTCCTTCTTCATCCAACAGCTCCAGATCTTGTTCTGCGGGATCATCGTCACCAGTATCCTCGATTTCTCCTCAGACAGCACCAAGCTCAGTCTCGCCGAATACAATTCAGCATTCTGAGTCAAATCGTTCAGAACAGTTCGAGCGTCTTCGACTTGGTCATGAAACAAGATCACCGGGGCACTTGTCACGTCAAACATCGCCCACGTCGCCCACCCCTTCGACAGGGCAACATCGCCTGCTTGTCAATGAGCCATATCAAGAGGAGGTGGACATCGTCCGTCGGACCGAACTTGTGACTCTTGATCGTGAATGATGTTTGCGACTTTATATTATTGGATGCTGGATGTGGAACTGTTTTACATGCTGTTTGGAGTCGCAAACTTCTTGTACAAGTAGAAGTAACCACTGGCAGGATCTTGCTAGCTCTCCTGCAATATAATACAATGCGAAAACTCGCAGCACTCGAGTTGTCCACGAAACACAGCTACTTCGAGTTTGCGTGAACGCTATGGAAAATTTGCGGGTATCATCTCGTTACTGTTGCTCGGCGAAAGGATTTTCAATCTCCTCGAAACCATCAACAGGATTCAGTAATGTGATTGTTGGCCCTCTTAGTACGACTAGACCCAAATTTCTCGTATGCGGTTCGGGCTCTAATATAAAACAAGTGAGTTCGAAGGATATTCACATACGAAATGCATATTTGCCTTGTACATCTTCCTCCACATCATCGAGTACGAGGTTGAGCAGTTGGTCATAACCTTTCAACTTTCCTTTCACTGTATTGCAGAGAAGTTACGGAGAGTCCGTGTGATAGCTATCATCGCATCGTACCTTCTCTGCCGCCTGTGAATTTTACGCGAATGTATTCATTCATGTATTTCGATAGGTCAAGAATCGCTTCGCGTTTTGGCTTGTCCTGCGCTGACGATGCTGGTGCCCCTTGTGATTTCCCTCTTACCATTGCGCCTCCTCTAGGGGCACCTTTTGCGAAACCGCGTCCCTAATCAAATGCTTTTTAGTTTACGATGCGCGACACGTTTGATAAACCCGCACTCGATCAGCCATTTTCGTCGGGCACAAAGATCTGAAAATTTGGTGAGCCCCCTTATTCTCCTCGATAACGGTATTAAATCCACCTACAAAAGCGATCAAAAAAAGGCGCAACCTTTTCGTGATTGTTGTGTAACTTCTAACGGTTGCGCAGAAACACAAACAGGACGCGTACCCGTGCAGGCCCGACCGTGGGAACGTGGGCCACCCTTTGACCAGACGCGTGCACCTCGACGACGTCCTCTTTTCTTTACAGTTAGCACTTGCCGTTCATCGTCGACTTCGAGGCGTCATTCAACAGAAAAGTTCAGAAAAACGAACACGAACTTTGTGGACGGGACGATCTGTTCTTTTTTCGCTTCAAAATGGATGCTGCAGCTCTGCTCAACAACACTCTATCAGACAGTACGTCTCTCCGTTTCGCGTCTAAGAGGTCCTAGGATGCTGAAGGACTGTCCCAACCTTCCCTACGTAGATGCGGCTGCGCGCCAGGATGCCTCCGAAAAGCTCGAAGCAGCCTCTCGGGAAAATTTTGTGCGTGTTCCAGTATCAACATTTTCGAATTTGTAGTGGGCTCATCCCTTGCGACGCGATAGCCCATGTACATCTTGACTCTCTCTGCGGAACTATCAAACGAATCGAGACAATTGATGGTACGAAGTGCCGCGGGTATAGCATTGAAGAACGCGTTGTCCGCCCGCGTATGTCTACCAGGTGCTCTTTTTTATCGTACGCGCGTCTGATGGACTGGGCCTTTTGCAGGAGATTGCCCGTCAACAAGAATATGCGAGTAGATGGCTTGCCCTTCCTGCCGATACTAGGCAAAAAGTCAAAGACGAGACCATGAAGACCCTCGCATCTTCTCAATCGAGAGCAGGTTCCGTTGCTGCGCAGGTTGTGGCCGCTATCGCTTCTGTAGAGCTCCCAGTTGGAGAATGGCCGGAAGCCATTGAGTCATTACTACGCTTTGTGCAGACCTCCGAGGACGTCCACTTAAAAGTCTCAACCTTCCAAGCTATCGGGTATATCTGCGAATCGATTGTAGGTGTCGCTTTCGAACGATCGAACATCAGGGTTGGGCGCTCATAGCTATGCCTCGCAGAAACCTGACGTTTTAGCCGTTCGTTCTAACGAAATTCTCACTGCCGTCATCCATGGAGCGAGAAAGGAGGAGACCTCGACGGAAGTTCAATTGGCTGCTATCAGCGCCCTCTTCAACTCGTTAGAGTTCGTGCGAGAAAACATGGATCGCGAGGTAGTATTCCTCTTTTTCGTCTAATCGTTATGTTACTGATTGGACCTTGACAGGGTGAACGAAATTATATCATGCAGATTGTATGTGAGGCGACACAAAGTTCATCTGTTCAGATCCAGGTGGCGGCATTTGAATGTCTCGTTCGCATAATGAGTCTCTACTACGATAAAATGGGCTTCTACATGGAGCGCGCATTATTTGGCGTATGTTTATTTCAGTTTGTAGCTAGGCTTGGGCTAACTTTCGTATCAGTTAACAGTATTAGGCATGAGACACCAGGAAGAAAACATAGCTTTGCAAGCTGTTGAATTCTGGTCGACAGTATGCGAGGAAGAAATCGAGCTTGCGATTGAGGCCGCTGAGGTACTTTGTAGTATTCCTATCATACCGGAATCTCTGACACCTATTTATAGGCTGCTGAATATGGTGAACAACCCGAAATCGAGTCCAAGAACTTCGCGAAGATTGCTTTGCCCGAGATTATCCCCGTTTTGTTGACCTTACTGACTCGTCAGGACGAGGATGCGGACGAGGATGAGTGGAACGTGTCGATGGCCGCCGGAACGTGTCTGTCCCTTCTCGCGCAAACTGTCGCCGACGCAATTGTCCCAGCTGTCATTCCGTTCATCGAGGCAAATATCAAATCAAATGACTGGCACCAACGAGAGGCTGCAGTAATGACCTTTGGATCCATTCTGGACGGGCCCGATCCCACAGTCTTGAGCCCTCTGGTCGACCAGGCTCTACCGGTACTGATTGAGATGACTCGCGATGACAACCTGCTAGTAAAAGATACGGTTGCCTGGACATTGGGTCGCATTTGTGACCTACTCATCGTCACCATCAAGCCAGACGTGCACCTGCATCTACTGATCACGGCCTTGGTGCAAGGTCTCGAGGACAAACCAAGAATTATCGCCAACTGCTGCTGGGCGTTAATGAACCTTTCAGACCAACTTGGTTCGTATTACGACGAGGAGAGTCAACCACAGCCCTCCGCAAGCCCTCTTCAACCTTACTATGAAGGAATCGTGCAGGCACTTCTCAAAGTCACAGACGGGTTCGTCATGAATACGACTGCACTTCACTCTTGCATTTGCTCATTTAAAGTACTAGCACCGGTAATGAATCCAATTTCCGCACATCCGCATACGAAGCCCTCGCATCATATATCACCCACGCCTCTCCCGAATCCCTTCCTATTATTCAGAATACTGCAGTTACCGTACTTTCACGTATGCAGCATTTGCTCAATATGCAGGTTAGTGATCCGTTTTGGCCTCTGTTCTGTTGAATGCTCAATACCTCATACTTCTGCAGAACCAATTGCTCGGCGTGGACGACCGAAACAACTGGAACGAGCTGCAGAGCAATCTATGCAGTGTACTCATTGTGAGTAGCCTTTTATTTGCGAAGTTCATAAAGATTTACTCTTTTCGAAAGAACGTTGTTCGCAAGCTTGGTTCGGGCATTGAGCCACTTGCCAACCAAATCATGACCGTACTATTGACTTTGATTCAGTCTATCAAGACGTCAACAGTACTGGAGGATGCCTTCCTCGTCGTCGGTGCGATGGCGGCAGGTGCGTTCAATTATTCATTGTTTGCAAACTCCTTTTCTAACAATAATCGTAGCTTTGGAGCTGAATTTCTCGCCGTATATACAAGCCTTCCTTCCCTTCCTCTACCCGGCACTCAAGGCGCACGAGGATACTCAGCTCTGCACTGTCGCTGTCGGTGTTATTGGTGACATCTCGCGTGCTCTAGGAGAACAAAGTACACAATACGCCGGTCCTTTCATGACCGTACTTCTGGAGAACCTGCAGAGTGAGACGCTCAATCGCAACGTCAAGATTCCTATTCTCTCCTGCTTCGGCGACATCGCACTTGCGATTGGCCCTGCTTTCGAGCCATATCTGGACACAACGATGGGTGTTCTGCAGCAGGCTGGAGCAATCATGCCCGTAAGTATCGCACCTCGCTCGCTCTCTGGAGTTCGCTAATAAGTGACTCAGATTGATTTCGATCTTGCCGAGTATGTGGCACAGTTACGTGAGGGTATTCTCGAAGCGTACACCGGTATTGTCACTGGGTTGAAGAACACGGATAAGGGTATGGTTACTTCCTTCAGGAGTGGCTTTTAAAACTGATGATTCGCGCTCTAGCCACGCTTCTTCTGCCACACGCACAATCGATGCTTGACCTTGTGCAACGATGCTTGGCTGATGAGGAACGAAGTGAAAGTCTGGTGAAAATGTCATTGGGATTGGTCGGTGACCTGGCCGATACTTTTGCTGCCGGGCAGATCAAGCGCTTTTTGCTTTCGGAGTGGTTGGCAACAGCTTTACGAAGCAAGAACAGGTATTCCGGCGAAACCAAGAAGACAATACGATGGGCTCGCGAGGTACGAAAATGCTACTGCCCATTAATCAGTACTCGCTGACCCTTTCGATAGATGGTGAAGCGAGCAACCGCATAAACGGTTCTAAAATTCCCCAAATTAATGTTTCCTAATCCTCTCCCCGTTATTTTTCTTATCTCTCTCCAGCAATCATCACCTTTTCCCTCTGACGGAGGGCGCATCACTGTTTTGCATGTAGTAGACTCCGGGACTGGCGCGCACATTTCACGCGCACTTTACACGTCCCGCGCTTAGCGTATGATTTTAAGGCCGTATCATCACATTTCACTTGTATCCTTGCTCCTCTTCGTGTGCTTTGCGAATTATCCCATATCTTTATCTCTCACTCGCTGGAACACTCCTTGGGATTTACGGCATTTAGTTTTGGTCCCTGCAAGTCCGATTTGATTTTCATTCTTCCCCCTCGTCGCATTCATGTTTCCTCTTGCTCTTGCAATATGTCAGATCAATTGTATCCGCTAACTGTTGCTCAATCTTCGTACATAATCGTCGGAACCAATAAATTCAGAAGTCCACTTGAGAGTGTTGCTAGAATTCCCACCTTCATCATGGGCGGTGAAGTGAAGGAACATTTTCGTTCTTGACACTGTTCTCGCTACTTCTTCTACTTATCGCACTCAGTTGGATATTGGTTGCCAACTGCTTTCGAGACGAAGTGGACATGTCCTCTGATGCTGTCAGTATCAAAGGTGGCAAGGGCACTGCCGAATCCAGCACGACACATGGGCGCCTCAATCAAACCGCAAGTCAGAATGGGCAACATGGTTTCCCTCCTCGTACCCTCCTCTTCATATTCCTGGTGGGAATTTCATTAGCTCTCATCTTCTCAAATCGTAGCCGTGGTCTTCCTGCAGATTATGCACTTTGTTCACGAGAAGGGAGGGTGTACACCGTGGACGAATCAAATCCTCAAACGGAGTGTATAGTCGTGCACGGAAACAAGATCATCGACTGGGGAAAAATAAGTACGTCGAAGATATCGGAGGGAACGCTTATAATAATCTTTGGTTAGGCGAAATTCGCAGTCGGTGGGGCGAGAAAGATAGAACAGGCCCTGTTTCCAGCGTTCTGCCGGGTGCAAAAAACGGGCTCAAAATCATTTACACAGATGAAGGACATATCGTAATACCGGGGCTAGCAGGTGATACGCTTTACTTCTTATAGGCGTACTTAAAAACGTAACTAAGGAATCAGTATAGATGCCCATGCCCATATTATGGAACAGGGCCTCAAACGACAGCTCGAATTAGACGGGACTGATTCAAAGGAAGGTACTCGAACTGCCAGAATCTCGACAGTGGGCTTCAGTTAATTGTGATCATCAGCGGTACTGGAGCGCGTGAAGGCGTATGTTCTATCCACGCCTGATGTTCTGAACGACTCGTCTATCTGGATTCGTGGATGGGGATGGGATCAAACAAAATGGAATTCACCAGAGTTCCCGACGGCTGTAAATCTTTTGTACATTCTTATGGTCATCTTTATATGACGGATATACAGGATGACTTTGACTCTATACCAATCCTCCGCGGCAGGCCAATTTCCCTGAAGCGCATCGACGGTCATTCTATCTGGGTCTCACAGACAATAATAGACGAAGCGGGTGCTCTCCCTGACTACGTCGAGGGAGGTGAGATTATCCGTGATAAGAATGGGGATGCAACAGGTTAGTTGCTTTTTTTTTTACCCGAATAACTTGAAAGCCAAACGAATCATTCAGGTATTTTCGTTGACAATGCGCAGGCACTCATCGTACATCCCGAATGGACGGACAAGCAACTTTTACAGTACTTCGCATCTGCCGTAAAGGAGATCGTATCTTACGGTCTTACGTCCATCCACGACGCTTGGTCAACACCTCAGATGATTCGTTTCTACAAGAAGTAAGTGCGCTTCAGAAGTCTTCGAAATTCTCTTGGATGTTTGACAATCTTTTTTACCCTTGTAAACAGGATGGCCGATGAGAACAAATTACCGGTGAATTTAATTTCTTCCCTGGTTCCCCGAGATAGCCTCTCAACTCTGTTTAATCAGATCCGCTTGTACCTCATGGGTAACGTAGAATCATACGAGTACTGGGGAGACCAAATAGAGCAATTTGTCGATTACGGGACGGCAGCAAGGCTCACCCTTCGAAGCGTTAAACTCTTTGTAGATGGTTCGTTTCATTTGAATCGCAAATTTGCTGACTGTATTCAGTTTGATGTGATTAAACATTTGTAGGCGCCCTGGGTTCGTGGGGTGCCGCACTTCAAGAGCCGTATTCAGACAAGCCTGAGTCGAGGGGACTTCTGCTCGCCGCCCCGGAGGTTCTATCAAATTTAGTTCGAAGGTTTTGGGACGATGGATTCCAAGTGGTAAGTAACCCTACGAGAATGTGTTCCTCTGAACTAGCTTTAAATTGTTCTCCTACAGAATATACACTGCATCGGCGACCTTGCAAACAACGTCGTTCTCGACATTTTTGAAGATATGCAAAATAACCATGGCTTGTCCTTGAAAGAACGCAGACCTCGGATCGAACACGCGCAGATTATCAATCCCACTGACATTGAAAGGTTTGGACAACTCAACGGTATGTCCACCAAAACCAGAGGGTACACTGATGTGATTTGAACCAATGTAGTGATTCCCAGCGTGCAGCCAACCCATGCGTAAATACATTCTGCTCCTGAATGGTCACATTTGCTGACACCGAGCGTTAAAGGACGAGTGACATGTGGTACGCCGAGACTCGCCTGGTTCGTTGATGAAGGAGTCGGATATGAATTCCATCGTTGATACTTTCGCAGGGGCCCGGGCGTATCAAGAATGCATATGTATACAGAAGTTTACTAGAGTGAGCCACCGTCTCTGTCGCGATTCTGACGGACTGCCGTGATCCCTTCGCTGATCCTGCCTTGTACTACCCGTGAAAGATCGTCTGTGCACCATGTTCTTCCCCTTGGCTCCGACTTTCCTGTAGAAGGTGTTAACCCATTGCTGGGATTTTACGCTGCTACTTCTCGACTATCTGTCGAGGGCGAATCGCCTCATGGTCCCAATGGGTGGTCGGTGTCCCAACGAACCTATCATCTATTTTCTTTCTTGGCTAAACATATCTATAGGTTTCCGGACGAAAAGCTTACGCGCCAGCAGGCCCTCAAAGGAATGACCCTAGACCCGGCTTATGCTTCCTTCAATGAGGACCGCCTAGGTTCCCTTACGCCCGGAAAGCTCGCCGATTATGTTGTTCTGGATACGGATATCATGACCGTTGAATTCCCGGACATTTTGAAGACGAAAGTGATAGCGACGGTCATTGACGGGCGTCCAGTGTACGGTAAATTGCAGTAGCGCGCGATTTCTTTCTTTTTTTTCTTTTCAAATGCGACGAAGCGTCTGATGCATAACATCTACTAATCGTACAACATGCAATTGCTACAGATGTATTCCGGACATGCGTATGCGAAAAATATTTATGGTGAATAATGTAACTAGTGAATAATGAGTGACTGACAACCGGGAACCAGCGAAGGTGATAATAGTATATAGCTATAATTCCGATGAAGAAGGGAAAATACTCTCCAGACCCGCCTTGCTAACCCTACGCATCGGCTGCAATGTCGCCTCGTCGACAGGCGCTCTTCGAGCGTGACGATAGCGGCCGTGCGCATCCTTAATCTCCATCTCTTGCCCGGAGTCACCGACTCTCGCAACAGATGTTGTACCGAGTCCACCAGCCGATAGCTGACCTGGGATGATCATCTCGGACGGCTGTGTCTGCAATATAGGCGGCAGGCTCTCACGAAGCTGAGCAGATCGACCTCGACCACTGCCATAACCGTACTTCACTCCCTTTCCGCCGTCGAAATCGTCAAGCTCCCCACCCGAAATTGATGCGGAGGAGTTGATCACACCAACCGACTTGCCCCCCAGTTCCTGCTCTTCGAACGTCATCAGCTCGGAGACGAAACCGATGTTCGGAGAGATGCCCTTGCGCCGCTCTGTCACGAAAGCATACGCGCGACCGAGAGTCCAGTGGTTGGCGTGAATTAAGTAGCCGATGACAGCCGTAACTGAACGCGATTTTCCAGCTTTGCAGTGAACATATGTTGGCGCAGAGTGCAATCGAGCGTCATCTATTGGCCGGGTCCGTTTTAGTTAGAAAACATACTTTTACGGTCAAGGAAAAATACTCACCAAGGACGTCGCATGCTTCGCGAACACTGCGAACAACGTTCTCCTCCTCCACGATATCTCGCATCGGTATTCGGGTGTACTTGTCAAACTTTTGGCGAAGATGTAAACCCTGGTCGTCGTCACATTCGATAGCAATGTTGAGAATGCGTTTTACACCGAGCGCCAACAACTCCTCCACATGCCCTGGTGCAGTAAGCTCCGGACCGAGGAAGAGAAAATTGGGCAAAATTGTCGAGACGGTGAACGATGGCAATGGTTCATCCTCTGTCGTTGGGGGTTGATCGAGATCGGGTCGGGCGGTGACTGGAGAAGGGGGAAAGCCTATAGGAGTGACGGGGCTTGGAGGACTAGATAAAAGAGCGTTCGAGTTGGTAGACGACAAGCTGTCTGATGAGCCATTAACCGCTCGAGGATATGAGCGAGTCGACGGTCCAGCATTCTTATTCGAATGGGTGAGCTTAAGGTGTGAAGGTGAATTTGCGCGAAGTGAAGACGCAGAGGATTGTCGGCTGAGTGAGGGTGGTGCTGCAAGCGTGTTCGACTTCGAGGGAACCGTCCGAAGCGTCAGCTTCGGGACAAGCCTTTCCGCCGACGTCGTGTCGAGTTTGCGCAGGTTCGGTATACTCGAAGTATTGCGGGTCCTCAGCTGTCGAGGAAAGACGGATGAAGAAGGGGAGGGGGAGGGGGAAAGCTCATAGAGCATGTTATGGGGAGAGTAATTTGGACAAGGACCCGGAGAAGCAGACGGTTGCTCAATTTCAGGCATAACCTTGGAGTTGGAAGCGGACTTGGTGTCCAATTGGTGCAAGCCGACTAGCCGACGACCGTCACCGGGGCGCGGGTTTGACTTTAGACGCGGCTCAAGCGATAATGTGGGTTCGCCTCGAATGATATAGTGATGCGATGACGGATGTAGACGCAGCGCGGTCATACCCCCTTTGAGATAATACACGGAGGATTTCCCGACTAGGGTTTGCAAAACAGACAATAATGCCCAGCTCAACACTTGCGGATTATCCCGTCGACTTTCATCCATATCTTCGTCGAAAACAACTACATCGCCGTCCCACGGGCCTCCTGGTCGCATCAGCTCGTCCCAGGAGTCCTTCCCCCAGTCCGAGGTGACATGGTTTCGCAGGCTATCCAAGGTCGGAAGGGGACCGCCTGGCTTCGAGCAGCGCCTTATGATGAGAGTAGAGATGGCGATGTTGAGGCTGTGTCGGGTCCTGCACGCAAGATATGATGTGTTCGGGCGTGTGTCGACTAGCAAGGGGCGATGTGATGCATCCAACCGCTTGAAGAGGGCGTCGGCATCGATCCCTCGGGGAGACGACAGCGGAGACGGCGACCGCGAGGACGCAGGAGACCGAGAACGGGGACGAGACACGGAAACCGGTGTGTCCATGGGACTTCGCATGCGCAAGTTTTGGTCGCGTCCAATGTATCTGGCGCTCAATGGGGATGTCCGGATGTCAGACGTCGGCGTGAAGTACAGGCTCAGAGCTGAGGACGGCGCTGAAGAGTCGGCAGTGGAAGGCGTTGAAGGTTGGTGATGGGGTTGGCCGTTCGTAGTATTTGTAGCTGCTGAACGCGGCATTTTTGTAGTCGATGACGTCGACTCTGGGGCAAACGTCGCCGAGCGCAAAGGGCGTAGCCGCAAATTGTTCTGAACATTTTTGCGCAATTTCTCCAGAATCTCCAATCCTTTCGAGAGGTCGTCTGAATTCGCGTCAGCGTCCGAGTCCGAGTCCAAGCTGAGGGATAGCTCAACAGGAGAGCTTGCGGGCGACGACATTGTTGGAGACGAGAATCGATCTTCAGAGTCTCCACTGTCGTCCTGGGCGTCGACGGGTGACGAGGTAACAACGGTAAGGCCGCCATTGGAACCGTGTCGCAGGACCTCTGGGCTTAAGGAAAGCTTGGGTGGACGAAAGCGCTTCGGAGTAGAGTCTTTGCGGTCGGTTGTTGCCCCAGCATCGGAGACAGTCATCGCTGTCCCTCGTCGTCGAAAATGGGCGGAAGACGATAGAGGCGACGACGACGACGGCGACAACAGCGGCGACGACAGCAACGAGCTCGATGTCCCGCTGGATTTGGCCAAAATGGGCGTGATGAAAGCGTGGAAAAGTGCTTGTTGCTATGTATAGAGTATCCCGAAAAGGCAAGCATCCAGAGAACCGTAAACTCTGTTTCGTTTTTCAAACTCAATCCTCTCTTGCATTCCGCAACCACGTCCACCAGCATCACAGCCGAATGCTTGAAGGACTGATGCATACTCTTTTGGATGACAGAAGGTATTCGCGTCAATTTCAATTCTACAATGCAATCGGTGACGCTAACAGGAACCTTTTTATCAGGATAATGGAAGGCGTGTCTGGCGTTCGTCAACTTTCATCTTGAGGACCTGCCGATACTTGAACACAGAGGCTTACTCAGGTCGGTAAAAACACCGAGCTTGTTCTCCTATGACTTCATGATCGACGTTCCGTAATATTGCTCGCGTATTTCAGCGGCCAAGTGTAAGGAACCCATTTGCCGGGTACTTCACTGTCAGACACTGCAGCCGACTACGGAACGTTTAGACTCACTCAGTCACTGTGGATTGACCCTTTTGACCCGCGTTGTCTTACATGGGTAAGATGATTAGCATCTCTCATGATGCACTTGGGAATAATTTTCTTTCGATGTAGGGTTATCGAACTTATCGTACTGCAATTGCATTGGCTCGCAAACTCAAAAGAACGCGAGCTCGCTCGTCGTTGGGTTCAGAGCAAGCAGGTGCCTAGCGCAGGTCCTAGTTCTGTCGTTTCTACCGGGCCAAAGGCACTCATGAAATTTTGGAACAAATGAACAGTGTTCCTTCGGGATCCCACGAATGCATTACGACCTTTGCACTCTTCTTTCCAGATGATGAGAAGCGCCGGGCTTAGACTGGGATATCTTGTTATTTGGGGATTGCCTGAGACTAAATGAACATCCACTCACGGCTGTTCCCTGCGGTGCATGGCGCACACGACCTGATGCCTCGTCGCTCCTTCACAACGTGCTTCCCTTCACCTGTTCAACCCGCCTCAAACTCATGTTCTGCCAGCCATGGAGGCTGCAGTGGAGAAAGCGTACGTCCTCCTCCCTCATGCCTTTCATGAATTACCCGATGGGAGCTAGCAGCGAGCTGCCGGGTCCCGAGGAATTGAATTTTTGGCTTTTACGTTTTGCTTACACGTGTTCTCTGCGGAATAGGATGAGATTCCCATTCGTTGCCGGTGTGCTTGTTTTGAGCCCGGATTGGCTTGTGATAATCAGTATGTGGGCATCATCGTTCTCAGCTCGTTCGCGAACAGGGGAGGACTGACGAATGTGGGTTGCTGCCAGGTAGAGGCGCGTTGTCTGCCCAAGATGGGCCCGAACTCGAACGGAAGCTGGCGTGGACAGACATGGATTCAACAGGCTCGATTCCTTGGGGTTCCGACGGCGCGTAAGTGTCTTCTCTGAAATCAAAGCCACTCTGTTCGTCCTGACGTGCATTACAACAGGCGTGTTCACTTTCACAAGGCAAAGACGCACGTTCTTATTTTCTTGAAGGATTGGAAATCAAGCTGTGTGGGTGCAACGAAAGCGATGGCATGTTCATCTTCGAGTCTGCGAGCCGAAAGCAAGAGTTGGCTGTCTGCTCCTTCATCGAGCTTTGAGGCGATCAAAGCAGCGCGTCCTCGATCGTGGTATTGATCTGCAAAGAATTTATTTGGTACCTACGCTCTCAGATCCTCAATATTTAATTACAGAACCATTCTCAGTGTACAATGCGCACGTTCTTTCATTTTTATCCTTGCAACATCTACAACCGTACAGATTAATTTCGTTATGACTGAAAGGGCGTACAACATGAATGAGAACACAAAAAATGGACAGGAGGATGCTACAGATTCTCGTACAAAGTACACGAAATTGCGCCAATACGACAATCGAAGGGGAACTAGAATTCAGAAGATTAAGAGCGAATTCACCTGATGAGAGACCAAAATTTACCTCAAAATGTCTAGTTGCCCCCAGCGGCCTCCTTCCAGTCCAAGCACTACAATTTCTCATCAGATGGGAAAGCGGTTGTTTCGTGAATGCCACCTACGTGTTCTTCACCCATAGCCTTGACGATGGTGACAATGAGATCCTTGCCGTCATCAAAGCCAGCCTGTATTTTTTCACCGATCTCGCTGTCCGGGACCTTCACGTCATCCTTGGAGTTACCTTCCTTGTCGAGGAGGTTCAAGAAACCATCGTCGATGTTCACCTGATGACACGAGTTGGCACCTCATGCTCGTCGAAGAAAGCGGACATGTCGACTTACGAGCTGGTATTCGGTACGAACAACATTCGGAACATCCATGTTGTGGGTGGACGGAGACAAATCTTCCTAAAGATCAAAATGAAAGCTAAATATTTGCTCAGATTCGATTAAGCATAACCATGACGCACATATTTCTTGTTAGTGAAGATCTGCAGATTGCGATCGCGTAAACAATGATATCGACTGATCTTAAAGAGAAGAACGTACATCAATGGCGACGATGTGGACCTTCGCGTGACCGTGCTTGCCAGTCTTGGAGGTGGACATGTCAACAATTTTGCATGGGCGGCCTGTCATGAAGTGAGATAGAAATCGCTAACGTAGATTCAACGTAGCTCACCCTTGATCACGACATGGCCGTTCTTGCGCAACGCAGAGCACTGGAGAGGGTAAGTTTCGGAGGCACCTGCGCTGGCCTGAGTAGATTAAATGAGTGAGATCTATTCGCCAAACGACGGAGAAGAAGCGCGCGTAGCCACTAACCGACTCGAATTGAACCTCGTGCTCAGCATCCTTTTTCTCGGTGTCGCTCATGTTGATGGTGGGTGGATCGACGAGAGGAAGAGAAAGAGAGGGAAAAGACGGCTGTATGCGCGGACGAGGTCGAGGAAAGAGGAAGAAAACTGTCGTCGCATCGATCAACCCTTTTCGAACACCGACGTTTCTCACGCCCATTCCAATTATCACGCACGTCCTGTCAGCAAATTTCGTGAAACATTTTGGTGAAGAGTGAGCTGTAAGAGAAAACGTGCATATAGACTAAATTTTTGCGCAAGGTTTGAGAGCTTTTCTGCTGTACGAACGAGCTAGGACATGCAGCGGGAGAAAATGGAACATAAATGCAGAGTATTATGTAATGCTGCGAACTCTAATCAGTCGCTAAGGCACGAGGAATTTCGAGTCGCGTCTTCAAACGTCTCCAGTCATTCCACCACCACCCAAAGCCTTTCCATCGTCTGCCCTCGTCGTCGAGCACCAGGAAATGTCGTACAAATCTTCCAACTACCGCAGAGGCGGTCAGAACGCTGCCAAATCACCGTCGGAAAAGCCCAATCCGAAGGTGCAACAGCTCCAAGAGGTCTTTCCTACCTGGTCTGAAGACGGTCAGTCGACCTGCAAATTCTTGTCGTTTTCTGCTTTTCACCGTCTCCCTGGTCAGACTTGAAGTCAGTCCTGGAGGAATCCGGCTATGTCATTGAAACGGCCATTGCGCGTATTAGTGAAGGTGTGCATCTTTTTTTTTCTTCACCGGCATTCTCCATCATTCATCGTCGTCCTTTGGAACACAAGGCCATGCTGTACAATGGGGCGAAGTCTCGCGGAAGAAAGAGAAGAAACCGACAACTGGCTCTCATGGAGCTTCCGAAAACCCTCGTGAATCGGGTGGAGGTCGCGACAGGGGTGAAGGTCGAGGTGGTCGAGGCGGGCGCGGTGGTCGCGGTGGTCGCGGAGTCGGTCGAGGCGGCGCTAGCGTGCGCGGACAGGCGCGTGGTGGGCAGCGCGATGTCAATGGCCGTCACACTCCCGCTGCAGTCGCTGGGGACATCCCAGCTCCTGATGCTGGTGAGCAAACCGCCAACGCCGAGGGTGCATCGTCGTCCGATGACGTCGCCAAGCAAGCGACGACAACTGCCGCTGCTTGGGCCTCCGAGGCTCAGTCCGACGGCTGGGGTGCTAAAGCAGACACGGGTCCTTCAGCAGACTCATGGGCAAACGGCACTGACCATACTCCTGCTTCGTGGGGCAGCACAGAGGAGGTGAAGGCTCCAGTAAAGAGCGCACCGCCGCCTGTCGTGCAACCAACAAAGACGCCCGCAACTTCTAAAATGTCATGGGCGCAAATTGCTCGGTAGGATCTCAGAATATTATGCTACGCGTCATGCTGACAACATCCGTAGTGCGCCAGAGAAACCAAAGGTCGTACCAGCGCCTGCACCTCCGCCTGTCCCTCTTCCCGCTCAAGTCTCCACGCCTCCTGTATCAACTCCGCAACTGGATGATGTTGCAGAATTGGAGGTTTCCGCTTCTGAAGAGGTGCAGGTGCAACCAGAGCATCAAGGCTGGGAAGAGCCCACAACGGCTGAAGCACCGACCTGGGATGACGAGCCTCAAACGCAAACCTCTTTGCCGGCCACTCAGGATGGATGGCTCGCGACTTCAATTGAGCTTCAACCAAAAGTTGCAGACGAGGCTCCAGCCGTCAGTGTTCCCGAACCAGAACTTCAGCCGCCTGCGCAGACGTTTCCTGTTCACCAACCAGTGCAACAGAAGACAGTGCAAGGCTCTCCGATTCCTGCGCAGGCAAAACCTGCAACACCTGTGAGCTACGCGAAATCACTGAATGTGCACAGGAACAGCGGACGGTTCAAAACAACGGACCAGGCAGTCGTCATGCCGTCCTCCAGCTTTTCGACAGTTGAAAAGCTTGGTGTGCAATTCGGCAGTGTTAACCTTGGCGGAGATGAAGCTCCTGACAATAGCAGCTTGTAAGTCTCACTACACCCACCTCGGTAAGAAACTGAGGGATCTGATAGACACAGTAGACCCGAGCTGTCACCTGAAAAGCATACTCGCGGTTTGGAACCAAGTGTACCTGCTTTAGATGTTCAGCAACCAAGTGCGGATGCTCACCACCAGGTACCTTTATCGAACTCAGTTGTCGAACCTGTTGCTCCGGCGCCAGTCCCAGCGAGCATTCCAGCACAGTCGCAGCCACTCACGCCGACACATAACATTCTTCAACAGTCACTTCCACGACAGGGACTGGCGCAGCAGCAGCAGCAGCAGCAATCACAGCAATCACAGCTTCCCCCTCAACTGCAACAAAACTTACAGCAATCGACGCTTTTGCAGTCCCATGCACCGTCGCAGTCGTCTATCTCATCACAGGCGACTTCTACCGCTTCGACGTCATCGCCTCTCTCGACGTTTACCCAACAGACCACGCCTTCAACTCAGCCCACCCTCTCCCCATACCAGCAGAGCCATGCACCTTCCCAGTCGTCTCAGCTCCACTCACAGCAACAGCAACAAACGCAATCACAACAACAAAGTCAGCTCCAGCAGCAGTATGGTCAGCAAGGCTTCCAGAGTCAACTCGAATCCTCGAACGTTCAATCTCCTGCTCAGTCGCAACAGCAGCAGCCCGCAGCAGGACTCCAAGGACTCGGAAGCCACGGTTCGTTCTACCGTCCACACGACCAGAACTATTTCCATACTCCGACGCCTCCTGCAAGTCAAGTCCAGGACACAGGTTATTCCTCGTTCCCCCCTATTGCTCAGCAGTTGCAGCATCAAACTCAACAGTCGCATTTGAGCGGCTTTTCTGGAGATCAATTCGGTGGAGGGTACAACGATAATTCTCGCGTAAGTCATGAACGTTTTCAATCAGAATTGACAGTATTGTTGAATAATAATTATAGGGATTTTACGATTCGTACGGCCAACAATCCGGATTCGGAGCCCGTAATGCTGGGAGTCAAGAGGACATGAGTAAAAACATCGTAGGCGTGCCGCCTGCTCAGACGTCTTCCGTTTCTCAAGGCCAACAATCGGCTCAGCAGCAGACCTCGCAACAACAGGGACAGTCTCAAGGCGGCGTCTCCCAAGGATCTGGTGGCCAGCCTCAAGGTTACTACTTTTACCCTTACCAGGCCGTCCAGACGCAATATTACCCCCCGCCTGCATTCAACTCTTATAATCTGAACCAGTACGGCAACCGATTTGCGCCTCAGCAGCAACCGTTATTCCCGCCCCCTGCACAATCAGCCTCTCCAGCAAATGCGAAAGTCCCTACGGGCGTGCAACAGCCATCGGCAGCATACTCGCAGGGCCTATACAGTCAACAGAGTCATGGTTCCTCTTCGTACGACGACGGATACTCGCACCATGGCCAGTTGCCACACCAGCATGGCCAGGGTGTCGCTGCTCTTGGTTCAGCGGATTACAACAAATCGTTATATGGCGGTGGACAAGGCATTCAGAGCTTCATGTCCATGGGTCAAAATAGTGCACCGTCTGCTAACGCGCCTCTAAGCCAACGTCCCGGCGGCGGAAGTTCTCCTGAGAACACGTACAAGCAATATGGAGGACCTGGTGTCGGAGTTGGGGGAAAAGACGTCGCCAGTCAAGGAGGAGTGGGTATTGGTGCTCAGGGCGGACTGGGCCAAGGTGCCCGGTCGGGTATTCAGCAACCACCACTCTCCCAAGGCTTCTACGGTGCAAACCGTTTCTCTTCAAACTCATCTGCGACTGGAGGGCTGGGCCAACAGCAACAGCAGCAGCAGCCGAACCAAGGTTACCAGCAGGGCAACGGAGGGGATTTTTACTATCAACGCCAGCAATATTGGCAGCAGCAACAGCAGTAAAGTCTTCTCGTTGATGCAAAACATGAAACGGATAAACTTTTCTGTCATTTTTCAATCATCGTTTTCTACTCGGTCACTTCTTTTCATGCTCTTGCAAGTCATCTCTCATGATGTAGTCTAAATATTTGCAGTTCTCGCGTTCCGTAGCTGACTTATCTCTTGCTTCCGACGTGATCATCAATCATGCTTCAATTGTCTTATGCTCTTGTCTTCAGCTTTGCACTCATAGTCTCCACTACTCAGCTCGTATCTTCACTGTGTAATTTAGTACTATTATCCAGTTGTCAAAATATTATTGGCAGATCTTATGGTCACGAACTACTTGATACATTGCGTTCCGTTCCTAAAGCAAAACAACATACTGAAATCCCATGGGTAATTGGACCTTCATTTCTTTGCGAAAAATTGCGTTATAGATTTGTTGTCCTTTGGAGATGATTTTGTCGGCGACGACTGAAACAACAACTTTTGGTCCTCCTGCGAGATGGTATAAATGATCTGAGACTTACAACTTTTCCAACCTGCGAAATAGAGTTTCAACGTTCAACCTCCACGGACATTGCATATAAAATGTACATACCCTGTTATTTTTCGGCCTTTCTTTATTTGGAGAAGATGGGGAGAGAGATATCGCATTATCCGTGCCATGAATTGAATCCTTGGATGTGCATCAGCAGCAAGAAGTTTGCCACAGCTCTCAAGCCCATGGATCGGCTTACATCTGAGCTTTTATTCTCATCTAATGTCTTCTGCTTTTTTGGTGAGGCCGGCGAGTCGTCCTCTTCATCCGAGATATCAATCGTTTCGATTGTTCGCTTTGTAGGTCTTTTCGATGAACCCGCAATACTCTGCTCAGACGGGCTTTTTGATTCCTGCAACGCTTGTTTTGCGAACATTGCCTGTATCCCATCTTTACGCTGCGAAATCGGCTCAATGAATGTCGACGATTCTGCGCTAACCTTGCCGACGTCTTGAGGCACTTGATAACACTCGAGAGGAGCTTTCACGTCATGATATGGCAACACGACCTTGGATAGCTCAGGGCTCCATGTTTCAGATGAGGTGTTGAGCCAAGTGTCAAGTTCTGCCTTCGTCGAGAGTATTACTGGTTGGCGATCATGAAGCCAAGACAATTGTTTATTCGCGTCCGTAGTCACTATCGTGAATGTCCACAACTTTTCTGTGCTACCTGAATGAGTTGATATTGGTTGTATCAGTACTTCGAGAAAGAGATAGAAAGTCGTTTTCACCTTCAAGGGTAACAGAGTCATACAAACCAGCCAAAAACATAATCCTATTGTCCTTGTGCTTCGTATAATGCGGCAAACGCACTTTCCCTTTCTTTAACCATTCGTAATATCTGTGATAGCATTGATAACATTGTAAATTTCAAGGAAAGGCTGACTCACCCTTGACATAGTACAGCACAGCGTTTGCGCCCTTTAATACTTCCCCACATGCCACCTCCCTCAACCAGATTCTCCGCTTTCGCATTGATAGTATTCAAAGTCGTGTCTTCGTGCTTATTCCAGTGTGGGACTAAGCCCCACTTCATAGTTTGGATGAACGCATGGTTCTGAGATTGGTCGACGTTATCGTCATCGTACCTATTGCGCCGGCGTACAACTGCAGAGCGAGAACGTGGGGCGACGTTGTATCGAGGATGGAACGCGTCTTGATCGACCCATTCGTCGTCCAGGTCGAGATCTGGATGCGCTTCTCGGACGGCGTTCACGACTCTACCATACTGAGTGGTCGCTCAGCGTTCGTTACTAAACACAAGGGGGTCACATACTGGCAAACCGAGAGCAAACCGTCCACACATGATCGACGTTCGGGACAAGTTACGGGGACCGCAGCACTGCCAACGCGAAAACGTAAAAGGCAAATGGCAGAGTTTGTTTGGCACGCACGCTTTTGACAAACACTTCAACGGCCACGGTCTCGTCGCCATCGTCCTGCAGCCATCCACCACGTCCGAGCAGTCCAATGCATTCACTATAGCATCTCAGCCGTCCAAAGTCTCCATCTATCTCTGGAGGCTGACCGGCACACGACGTCAAGATGGATGCTGCAGCAAGGAGCTTTCTGGAATCAGCGACCCAGCGAACTCTTCACGCTCACAACTTCAGTCGCTCCTCATCCGAAGCGAGCCACGTCCTTTCCGACCTTCTTACTCGATATTATACCCTTCTTGCAGACACGTGTGCTCGCTATGCGGAACACGCAGGACGCTCATCTGTTGTCGTGACGGACGCCGTACGTGCTTTGGGTGAGCTGGGAACCAACGTGGGCGACTTGAGCGAATTCATCGAAGGGGAGGGAAGAGAGCTTCAAAGATACGCGACTAGCACAGCGAGGAGGACGGAGGAGCTGAGCGTTATGAAAGGTCTAATAGTGTACGCACATCTTCGAATGATATTTCTGACTTCCTGGCTGGAACAGAATCTTTGTCCGAGGGCCTCAAGGTAGACCGAGACGATGCGATCCATCTGGTTTACGAACGCGTGTTGAGTCCAGCGGTCGAGGAGCAAGAGGAAGAGTCAGAAGAGGACTTATCAGACATGGAGACAGACGTGCATGCAGAAGTGAGCACAACGCACACGAATGGTTTAGTGCAACAGAATGGCAGAACTCGTCCGCGGTCCGTTTCACCTGCGCTCCCCCCATCGCCCCCAATTTCACCTCCCCCATCACCTACTCGCAAAAGGGTTAGAACATCAAATTGGAAATCTGACTCTCACATACCCGAATTTCTCCCTGCATTTCCTACATCGAGTCCCCCGCCTTCTCCACGTACCAAGGTTGAAGAGACTCCCGACGTTGTACAGCCCGAGTTGCTGAACAGGCCCATTACTCCTCCACCGCAACTAGCTTCATCGACTACATCCTCTGATTATCTAACCGAGGTGCCATACTCAATGTCCGCCTTGGCACTCACAAACGACCACCACCTTCCCGAAATGCCGGACGCTTCAAAACTCATCGCACCAACTGCAGTGAAACGAAACCTTCCTGGCACAAATCAGTCGCTCGTCCACGCTTATCATTACGTTCTTACGAATCCACCTCCACCTCAACCGACGGTTAATCCACTCAGGCACAAAGTTGCGATGTCATTGCTGGCTCAAATGTACACAAGTCCGAGATGGACTGCAGCTGATACGTTGTACGCAAATCTCTCATCTCCCCGCCCTCGCGTCGTCGCTCCCGCCCCTTCATTGCCTTTACCACATGCAATGCCGCTGGAAACAGAGAAAATGAAAGAAAAGAAGCAGACTTTTATTCCACTTCCGGCTTCCAAAACTATAATGGCTTCGGAGACCGTGATTCCTCTCAGTGCGCAACCACAGTCTCGGATTCCGGAAGTGCTGAGGCAGGTTCTTTCGGTGAGCGACTTCTTGGAAACATGATAACTTTATTGATTCACGATGCGTTTCCTAGCCTGCGTTATATTCAAGAGCGACCAAAATTCAGCCTCCGCCATTGCAGTTCACCGCAACAGAGCGGTTCATATATGGCCCTGGCATCCCCGCACCTTGGAATTCGAGCAATTCGAGTGCTGCCACGGTTGCAGAGGGCTCCGGAAAAAACAAGGAGCTTACGAATGGCCAAAAGGATGGGTCTTCGAAAGGTGATTCCAAGGCCGATGGTATTCCAGATGCTTCTCTGTACGCAACGTGGGATTGGGAGACGAAGGATTATCGACTGCCAATCACGCATAATAAGAATAGGAGGGCAGGAAGTTTCAGCATCGGCGGCCCGCCCAATGGTTTACACCATCGACCATCCATCAGCATTCGTGCAGGGAGTGCGGGTGCAGAGGGCTCTTCGTCGCGAAAGAGTTCGAAGCTGGTCATTAAGGGCGATGGGAAGGGGAAGTAGTTGACGTTGTATTCTTATTTACTTTCAATTAGTAGGACTATGCGCATGTTCTGTAGCTGTAGAATTGACAAACTTTCCTTATGTTCGTGTATCAAATCCGTGACACGACGCGTGAAAGACGCGTCTCCCGACGTTTTCGTGGCCACTTGGCCACTTGTACTCCACCTTCACCTCTCATCAACATATCTATACCTCCTCTTGATCGTATCATGCGTCAAGATGGATTTCTCTGGCAGCAAATCGACCATTAGCGAGGCATTTGCCGTGCCAACGTTTGTCCCGTCGTCCTATGCTGGTGCTCGTTGCCTCAAGCGAAAGGAGCAGGCTCCCGAACCTGGACGCAGCTCGAGCCTCCTGGACTCCATCAAGAGTGCTTTGAAGGGCAACGGGAGTGAGCGCAATCCTCAGATCCGCTCAACGCTCGTACCTGGTGCTAGTGAACCAGCTCACGGAGAGGATGAGCTCGCTTGGAATGACAACACCGTCGTCTGGAGCATAGGAGGGGTGGTAGCGTCCAAGTGGTCTTTCGAGCGAGAAGAGCAACAAATCCAATTCGCCTGCATGGCTTGGTTTCTCCAACCAGGTGTCGTTCATTCCGCGAACTCCAGTGACTCGTCGCGTTCGAAGAGCGAGACGGACGGCAATTCTGTTCACTCTGGAGCCGACTCCTTCAGCCCTTTCTTTCGCAAATCTCGTTACAAGATTGTTGAGCCCTCCTCAATTACGAGGGCGGCATATGTCTTCTTTCGAAGCTTCGGGAAAATTATCCTCTCTAATGGGTTAGAGTACACGTTCTCTTTACCTTTCCTCGTACGACAGGCGTGGTCTCTGTATCCTAATGGCGTCCTCATCCAAAGAGTTTTAGACGATTCAGAGCTCAAGCCAAGTATGACGGCAGGCTCTGACGACTTTGTGCTTCCCACATTGTTCACCCTGACTAATCCCTTCGAGGAACCGAGGGCTGTAGGAGTCTTGGAGAAGATCAGGGGAGGTTATTACGAGGTCCCATCGACGATCTCCGAATTCTTGCCAGGATCTGATCAGGCTGTCGACTTCGTGCCTGCTGGAGAACGCGTACTTCATGTCTCTACGAGAAATGTGTTCCAGGGGATGGACTTAATTGTGACGATAAGCAGCGACAGAAGGAAGCTTTCATTCTGGCACTACGCATACGAGGCAATCAAAACGGTGCCATCGAAACAAGGAGGGAAACCCTCGAAGAGAGTCTTGAAACAAAAGGCGGGAGTTCATGCAGGTCCTTCAACACAATCAGCTATGGCACACGACATGGCTGCCCGTGGGGATAGAATTCGTGAACCATCGCCGGAGGTTTACGAGGAAACACAACCAGCAGAGATGGCAGAGGCACCATTATTCGGAATGCCAGTCGTGCCTCCAACGCTTTCAAATACTACGACCCTAGCATCAATTGCCACTGGAAACTCAGCACCTGCTTCGTGGCCTCCAAACACTCGACGAAGTTCGTTCACGCGCAATGACCTGACGTCCACAATGGATCGTATGGTTCTGGGACGCCGGTCAGACATAGGTCTGTCAGACGCCGTAACCCAAGATACTATTCAGCCCGCATTCTGGATGGCGAAGCTTTTAGACTTCGATCTCGACGAAGATGAGTGAGTGCGCCATTCAAATGTAAGATTGGACATATGGTGAACCTATTTCTAGAGCAGCTTCGTGGCAAAAGATAACATTTGGTCTGTACGAATTTCGCAAGGAGGGCGACGACATGCGTGCGCTCATGTTGGTTTGTTCCCCGATTCGTGGTGTCGTGCACAACCTCCGTGTTGAGTGTGGCAAAGAGCAGGTCTTAAAGATGGAATACCAAGGATCGCTAGCCGGTATTGCAGCAGTCCCAGTCCTCTCCGTCCGCCCGCAGGTCATGGATCTTCTCGTTCTGACTGCGGAACACCAACTGGTCATATCCACATATTCCGGGAAGGAGATACCTATCGATGTGAAGTATGGCAATGTTGTTTCGGGCTCGCAGGACGCAGAAGTCTCCGTGGTCGCACCTGACGGAGACGTTTCAATCTCCTCTTTGGTGGATTGTCAAAAGATCATCTCAATCCGCGATGCCATCCATTCGTGCGTTACCGTTGTCTTCGAAGACGGGTCTCGAGCGCGAGTAAATGTCAATTTGCTGCCGAAGGATGAGTTAACTTTGGATGTACTTGCACAACTCGGCAATTACACAGATCCAGAGAATTTCTTTGACATACATATGGCCTTCCTGGATAATTGGTTCAACTCCGGCAAATCCTGCGTCTCGGACATTCAATTCGAATGTCTTTCTCGAGCGATTTTGAGCTTTTTCGGATGCATTCCTCCCGAGGAATTCGAAAGCGTCCCACCTACCGACCCATGGCTTAACGTACTGCAGTCACCGTCTGCAAAGCGCCTAAAGGACGACACGGCTTTGGGAGAGTTGCGAATCCCTATCTTTGGACCCAAAAAGCTTTCTCAGCCGATCCGCCTCACTGCAACCATGGAGAAGAGAACACTCATGTCACTCCTTAGTCCGCTACATTTCATGGCCGAAGAGCTGAGACTTTTCGTGCCTGCACATCGTCGGCTCTCCAAGTTAGCTCGTCTCATCATCCGTCTGGCGACGCCTTGTGCTCCAGGTTGGGCGGAGTACTGGAAACGGCTTTTCCCTTCCGCCTCGGATAGCTGGGATTTACCGCGTGAGTCTTTATGAGGCACAATATTATATATATATCCTAACATATCTATAGCGATAGAGGACACGTATGGCAAAGAAGATAACACCTGGCCGCACGACATATCCGCGTCATTGTTCTCTCGTCTCGCGAGCCCCGAAGGCAGCGTCGGGCTCACGAAGCTTTTGAGTGACAGAACGGCTCCAAGATTCACATATTTCCAGAACGAACCACCTCATCGCCTAATGAAGACTATCGCAGAGCTTTTTGACACCCTATGCGACACTAAATTCAAGGAATCGCGCAAGCGAGCCGAGGAGACCATATTGAAGCTTGCTCAAATGCATTGCAGCTCCGATTTCTTGAATTTACTTCCGATCTCAATTGCCATCCCTCTTCGCGAGGCAGCGCGAACTTGTCAGGTGGGCCCTCCTGCAAGTTGGCCACTCATGGCGTATGAATTTGTAGGGCGCAACGATCTTACAGAAGCGTCTCTGGCTACGGGAGACATCTTGTTCAACGACGGTTATCGTTCTATGAAGGACCATCTTGTATGTATAAATGCTCCTACATTCTTTCTGGATTGCTCAACTGTTCATAAGAATCACAAGATACCGAGGAAGACGTATCGAGCCCTGTTCGAGGAGGCACATAAAGCAGTTCATCACGGTGAAGAAATAACATCCGGTGTTGAACTCGATCTCGCCGACTTCACGGATATACGTTTTGGCCAAGACAGAAGATTGCAAGAGGTTGCTAGAATGCTTCGCTCTTCAGTCTCGCCGACGATCCGCATGCAAGAGAAGCCAGAGCTCAGGTAAGAAAATGTTCGTTTGTAGTTAATTGTTATCTGAACCATTGCAGTGAACATGATTTGGCAAAAGAACAGCAAGCTCAAGTCTTAAAGACGGCTGAGCGAACGCTTGCTCTACCTCTTGGGAGAGCTATGTTTACGTTCGGTTCTGTTCCTACGGTGAAGAAAGAGATCTGCACGATTCCGAAGATCGAACTCAGCATCCGGGTCACGCCCAACAACGCCCTGATTGCCCCAGAGGTAGGGAAGATACCAGCCGAATCCATTCAATGGGCCGAATTCCACAACGGCGTCGCTGCAGCCCTTCGTATAGCGCCATCTTCCGGCACAGTCGACAGTTCCTGGATTGCGTTTAACAAACCAAACGAGCTTTCTGCTGAACACGCCGGATTTTTGTACGGGCTGGGGCTGACGGGTCATCTCAAAGAGATGCTAACTTGGCACACATTCGGATATTTGACGCCAAAGCACGATCTAACTTCTATCGGGGTTCTTCTGGGTCTGTCAGCAGCTAATGTCGGCACAGGCAATCGACATGTGACGAAACTTCTCGCAGTTCACACTCCTGCGCTTTTACCAGTCGAGGGTGTCGAACTTAATGTACCACTGTTGACACAAGCGTCCGGTTTGGTGGGGATCGGCTTGTTATACATGAGCACGAAGAACAGAAGGATGGCGGAGGTTGCATTACACCAGTTATCTAGGAAGGACCTCATGTCTCCGGACATCAGCAACGAATACCGAGAAGCGTATGTATTGGCCGCAGCGTTTTCTTTTGGGATGATTATGCTGGGCCGTGGTACCATCACATCTAGTCCTGCGGATGTATCCCTGCTTGCAAGACTTCGTGTTCTAATTCACGGCGAGGGTCCGACGACTAGCACAGGCGCCAAAGAAGATGCATCCTTTGACGTTAACCTGACCTCTCCTGCTGCTACGTTAGCCCTGGGGCTAATGTTTCTCAGAACAAATCGTCAAGATGTCGCGGATGTCCTAACGATTCCCGATACCATACTTTCTCTGAACAGCATTCAACCGAACTTCCTTCTCGTGCGAACGCTTTGTCGAGCGCTCATTATGTGGGACTCTGTGAAGGCATCCAAGGAATGGGTTCAAGCACAGATACCGGAGTCAATTGCGAAAGCAATCGAGGCACGTTCTCGAGGGAAAGCCGTCGACGATGCTGTGGAATTGGCGTACTATAATATTGTTTCGGGTTGTTGCTTCGCCCTCGGATTGAAATACGCGGGAACGGCTAGAGAAGAGGCGTATACTCGGATAATAGAATATTACGACTTCTTCAATCGCTCGTCAAACAGCAGCGGTACGTGCGATATTGTCTTTGCCTTTATACTTCAATCCTAATTTCGCCGTCAGGACCGGCGTATGATCATAAAATCAAGCGCGTCGCCGTTAGGGATGGCCTTAACTTGGCCTCGTTATCTCTGAACATGGTTATGGCTGGTACAGGAGAGATAAACTGTCTTCGACGATTGCGATACGCTCATGGCATGTACAACGCACCCATCCGTTATGGATCACACATGGCCACGCATATGGCTCTTGGGATGCTATTTCTTGGCGGTGGGCGATTCACCCTTGGAAGCTCCGACGCCGCTATAGCGTGCATGGTAGCGGCTTTCTTCCCCCGCTTCCCTGCACTTTCATCGGACAACCGAAGTTATCTTCAGGCAATGCGACATTTGTGGGTTCTGGCAGTCGAACCGCGTTGCCTCGTCGCACGGGACGTTGATACGAAGGAAGTCATCTATCTTCCGACCAAGATCAGGTTTAAAGAGGGCGATAACATCGTTGGCGCTCAAATGATCTCGCCGACGCTGATACCCAGTCTCGACCGCCTTCTGTCAATAAAAGTAGACACCCCGAGGTATTGGCCGTTCTACTTGGACATCGCCAATTGCCCCCCACACAAGGAAACTCTGCTACGCAGTCAGACATTATATGTCAAACGCCGGACTATGTTCCTTAGTTATCTGGAAGATCCCAAGGGCAGTCGAAGCCTCTTCGTTCGTTCGGGGATGTCTACAGGAGAAGCTGCCTCGCTTGACCACCCCCAATTGTCGGACGGCGCAGTACATCCCGCCAGCGATCTACACCAGTTCATAACGTCACACTCGAATGACATTTCTTTTATCGCGTTCGCGGATCGGTTCTGTAGGGGAGACGGTGTGACTGAAGCGGAGAAGGTGTTGAGCTCTTTCTGTCACGCCGCTCTACTCGATTGTATCATCCAAGACAAGCCTCAGGTTTTGTCGTCATATTTGATGCTTTATCGCACCCGAATCATGAACCCGCGGTCAAGATACTTCCAACTCGAGCAACAAGAGATCACCAGGGTTGCGGAGTTCTACCTCAGGCTTTTCGAGCGACGCTTCAGTGGTCGGACGGAAGGCATTACGAGACCCTCCCTCATTCGCGAAAGCTCTGTTGTTAGCGCGGTCAACGCAGTCAGCGACAGACTGAGAAAAATATCGGACTCTCCCGAATTGCAAAGGGCCATACGAGCATACATTCTCAACCAACGAGACAGTCCAGACCTTCAGGAAACGGATAGCTATCCAGATCTCAACCATCACATCGCTTGGTACTTATCGAAACACGCCGTGCCATTCTCTGCGTACCTCCCTCGCCTTCGTGAGTACGCCAAATTGACGTTAGAGACCCTCACCGCGCAGACACCAGAGGAAGAAAGGGATGCTGCTGTCTTGGAAGAGGGGGTGAAGTTCCTCGTACACCAGTCAATTGGGATGTTTGCAAGGCTATCGACGTATTGGTCTATAGAATCTTTCGAACATGCCCTTCAAATATGGCAAAACACCTGAGCTTCAATGTTTTCTACCTGTGTTGTACTTGCTTGATACGGAGTTGCTTCCCTGTTGTTTTCATGTTTTCGCACTTTTCATACGTGCACATGCTACTCATTACATCATAATATTATTGCGACCAATTGTAAAATTTTGAAGACGTGTCGAGTCGTACAGAGCTTGCGATAAAAGTCATGCAATAAATCGTTACACCTGGCTGACAGGCTCGTAACCTGCCCGGTTGCTTCTGCCCAGGCCTAGGTTGAAGCCCATGAAATGATGAGGCTTTTGTTTTCGTCCGTGCATCCCATCCTCTTCTTCCTCACGCACCCTCCGACGCTTCGCCTCCCTGAAGCCTTCCTCGGGAATGTCGTACAGACGTTCGTACTCGATACCAACTTCCTGGCCCTTAGTCCAGAAGTCTTTGCAATTTCCAATAATACCCAGGTCGAATGGATTTGTAGCCTTCGACGCGCGTGCAAGACCATCCGCCGCACGGCCCCTCGTGAACACGTCCAACCCGGTAAGCTGCATAAGGAGTCCAGTGCACCCGCCCTTGTGCGCGTGTCCGTGAGCGCCGTGAGCAGCAGACCCACTGTGTTGTGAGATGCCGTCGTCGGAAGGGGTGGAGGCCATTTGGTGACGATGACCCATCTGAGTAGCGGCACTGGTACCACGCCCGCCCATGAAGCCGAATCGACCTAGGTTCGAAACTTCGAAGGTCGTCATCTGGCGTGCGACCTGCCAGAGCTGGCTGAGGAGGAGGATCGATGTCCACAGGAGTTGAAGTGTCGCCCATGCCGTGACTGACATTAAGAATGTGTCGTGAGCCGCGATGGAGCATAAGCTATCTGTCAATAAACAGCTTGGAGAGGGTGGCTCCGTAATCTCGATGGAAGTGAAATCTGAAAGACCATTAAAGATACATCGAGGTAGACGGTAATTTCGAACTTACACTCATAGGCAAGATAATCGAAGAGGATGACGCCGATGACCAAGGTCATTACGAATATCAAAAATTGGCGATGATTGTTGAGACCAACTGTCAAACCATGAGTATGTTTCTGTCAAATAGTTATATTATTACATACCACAATTCCAGACCCAGGGGCAATGACTGGTTGGTTGAATTTTGAGTGTCAATGCGCAGGTTAGTAAAGTAGGGGGGACGTACTGGTCATGACGCGCAACGCATTTGTCGCAGACGCGACAATGCTTCGATCGAAGAGGTTTCTTCGCCTACAGTATTCGACAAGGTATTTAGCAAGAACGTCAACATGCGAGTAATCAAAATACTCACCATGCAATTGATGCAGAAGGTTTGTCCGTTTAGCCGCCCTTCCGAGGTGAGTTCTTCAATAATCTTTTTGTAACCCTCAAAATGAATTCAGACGAGGAAATGAGAGTTGGCGTACGCTTTTCAATTCACTGTCGTTCACAGGCTTTGGACATGTCCCAGGATCTAACGATATCGAGCGCACGAAGTTGTATACGCAAAGCCCAAATGCAATAGCGAAGCTGAGATGGATGAACGCATGACTTTCCGCTTCTGAATATTATTGCGTGAGTTACGGAGCGTGTAACGCTAAAGAAGCAACGTACGATGCAAGAGTCGTGTAATCCAGCTGAAAGCAACCCAGATGAGGGAGCCCAGGATAATCCCAGAGTAATAGGGACTATTAACGACACTGTCTGTATAGCTGGATGCATTGAGGAGGACGCGTGTGACAATCTGGAAGTTGTTTAAGCTTTTAGGCCTTCGAAGAGAAGAGAAGGGCACAAGCGCTTACATGGTGCATGGCGAAGAACTCTGCCATTGATAGTAATACACCTGTGTACCAAGGAAGTATTCTCAAAGTCATGAAAATTAGATACAGAAATATGGTTGGAAGCACGAAAATAGTGAACTTCGTGTTTCGCTTTCATCTGCTGGTCAGCGATGTAAGACAGGTAAAATGGACGATATGACACACGTCGCTGAGAGGCTTTTGAGCCTTGACCCCCTCCTCCGTCAATCCACTTTCCTCGAGTGCTCTCTTCCAAGGCCCGAGACTCTTCAATTCCACAGCCATATCCCTCGGAGTCTTCCCTTCTTGGTTTTTCGCATTGATGTTCGCGCCTTTCTCAATAAGCTTCCTAATACAAGTCCGGTTTCCTTTTACCACTGCCCAATGAAGGGGTGTTAGCTCGGCCTCATCACGCGTATTGGGGTCCGCTCCATGTTTGAGAAGTAGATCGACTGAGAGTGCATCGCCCTGGTATGCGGCCCACATAAGAGAAGTATGGCCTTGGGTGTCTCTGGAGTCCACACTGATAGGTTGATGTAAGAGGTACAGCAAAGGCATGACTGCCGAGGAATGCGTCGTAAGATGTAGGGTATTGTAGCCTTGCGCATCTTGGATTGTCGGGTCTGCGTTGTGGGCTATGAGGAGATGAATGACATAAAGGTACCCGTTTCGAGCCGCCCATTGCATGGGTGTCGCAACGAGATCACCTCCAAGCGCGTCTACTTCGGCACCTTGGTCCAAGAGATAGCGACAGGCGGGTACTTGGGCATTAATGGCCGCCCAATGTAAAGGCGTGATATTTTGCTCATCACGATCCGTTGCCGACGCCTTGCCCGACTCGATGAGACTACGTATTGTTTCGACGTCCCCCCGCTGCGCCGCGACGAAGATGTTGACCTAGAGACGCCCCAAGAGCATTATTCGAAATAGTTCAGATAGGCGCTGTCTCGCCACTTCGCGATGCACTGACCTCAGGTTCGTGGATGGTCTGCAACGCCTCTCTAAACGTCAAATCTCCACCCGCCGCCTCGTCGTTGCTCTCAGACGTCGTCGGAACGTCGCTCTTCGTCGCGACAATGTCCGTCGGGGAATTCGCCATGGCCGTTGTTTGCAAAGGAAAGAGGACTGCTGCTTGCCTCCTGCCTGCGCAAGGCAATGCGGATGATGGCGAGCCACGTGCAGACTTCGCCACGGCGCCCAAGAGCCCCTTCGCGACCATCGGCAGCCAACTGAGCACGACGCAGCTTCGCGCTGTTCACTTTCTCGCGCACAATTCGCATTTGCATGGGATGCCATCGATCTGCATCAACTTCCATCATAACTCTGTGTGCTGGACATATACAGGACCCTGGAGGCCATTCAACCAGACTCTGGCAGTTTCTCTCCTCTCTCTCTTACCGTCTGACGCGTGCCCACCACTAGCGCATCGCAGGTCGGCGCCCCCATGGCCCCCTCCCTCATTTTCCTCCTCTTTCTCCTTCAGATCTTTGCATTATGCTCTCATCAAGTCGTCGCGCAGACTGGGCCGAAGACGTGGCAGACATTGCCGTTTAATCCAGGCGCTTTGCCCCTCGCTGTTCGTTCGCCTTACCTCAACACTTGGGCGGCTCAAGGCAACAATCCGGCTTCAGTGAACAACTTATGGCCTACTTTATGGAATTCAAACGTACGAGGCTTCATCCATGTCCTTTTTGACAGTACTTCAGACGTCACTGCGACGTGACGCTCGACATTTCCTGCCATCTCAGTCGTTGTTGTTGTGCACAGCGATTTACCTGACAGCCCTCCGAGAAATTTGGCTCAACTCACGATATCTTTGCAGATCACAGGCTGGTACGCGGCTGTGACCGTCGACGGTGTTGCCTACCGCGTTCTCGGAGATGCTCCAATACAGAACACCACTACCGCGAACCAGACGGCTGTCATATTCACTCCGACGCAGACCTCGGTCTTGCTACAAGCAGGCCCCGTGTCGATCAACGCAACGTTTCTCAGCCCCGTCGAAGTGCGATCCAATCTCATCGAAGTTCCACTGGTTGACTGATTCCCATTGTTGCAATCTCTCAGCCTACAGATCTTGTTCGACAGTCCATTCCATTCTCATACTTCTTCATGACTGCCCAGTCTTCCGATGGGGCGAATCATGATGTTAAGATGTACTCAGATATCTCTGCCGGTGAGAAGCATTAATGTGCAAACCATACTAGCGCCCACTAATTTTATTTGAATCCTCAAATAGAATGGATCTCTGGAGACGATAACCGCGAAGTCATTTGGACTTCAGACGTCAACAATGACCGTGTTATACTTTCAACGCAATTACAAACCGAGTCGCCATTTACAGACTTCAGCGATCATGCGCACGATTCAACCGCATATTATTGCATGAAAGCCGTCTCAGGTCTGACATGGAGGATAGGAGCGGATGTCCAGGACCGAGGAATATTCACCAATACCTCCCAGTTAACGAATACCACCGATCCGAATTTCCGCCCGGTCAGTGATAGCTGGCCTGTATTTGGCATCGCGGTGGACGTGGGCTCAGTTGGCTCAACACCTTCTTCCCCGGTTATCTGGGGGATCGGTGTGGTCAGAAACCAAAGCGTCCAGTATCTGGGCTCAGATGCGACTACAAAGCAAAGAAGCGCATATTACTGGGCTAATTTTACTACCGCAGTCGACGTGGTGAGTTGTCTCAACTTGTTTGAAAGGCCGAAGACCCCATTCCTGATTTTTTAAAAACAGGCCGAGTTCTTCCTGAACGATTTTGACCGGGCGGTGTCCGCAGCGAACGAGATGGATGCTAAAATTCTCTCTGACGCTGGCGGACAAAATATACCGCAATTTGCCAATTTGCTGTCATTGTCGCTTCGCCAGGCGATGGCGTCTAGTGAGATAACCATTTCGAAGGATTCGAGCGGCAACTGGAACACGTCGGATGTGATGACTTTCATGAAGAATATGGGGTCGGCTGGGAATCAAGGAGGGTGAGTTGGTACCTCGAGCGCTTCGGCATTTTCTTACTTGGAAATAGAGTCAACAATGTCGACACGCTCTACGCCTCTCTTCCAGTATTCTTATACTTGAATCCTTCTCTGGCGGGTTACTTGTTAAGGCCACTTCTCGAGTATCAAGAGAGCACCGCCTTCAATTTGCCTTATGCTGCACAAAACCCTGGTTCGAGAACGTCCTCTCTCTCGACCGATCAGTATACTAAAGTGCATCTAGGGGTAAGCTATCCTATAGCAACCGGGAATAGCACTCAGCATAACTTTGGGATTGAGCGTAAGAGTATCACTAAATCTCCATTTTATTCAAGTGCTCAACAGGCAACTTGCAGAATCTGCGAACATGTTGATCATGACCTTGGCTCACGCCCAAGCATCTGGAGATGGCACTCTACTCAGTCAACACGTAAGATCTTCATATTTGCCTTACCAACACGATTTGACGACCCATTGCAGTATAACAAACTCCTAACATGGACGGATTACCTCGTAAACAACTCACTGTCGCCCAATAACCAGTAGAGACCTTTGCTATTATCTTTCTAACATTAGTCTCTGACGGTATCCAGGTTTTCAGCTGACGTCGGCAGCGTGAACTCCGTGAACCAGACGAACTTGGCGTTGAAAGGCATCATCGGAATCGGCGCCATGGCTAAGATCTGTAGTTATGCAGGTCAACAAGACCAGAGTTCAAAATATCAAGTGAGCGCCCTGTCTACCTTATCGTGTATCTATGGCAATTAACATTCAGTGCAGAGCACCGCGCAGAATTACATCCAACAATGGGCTGCATTGACCGTTGCAAGTGACCAAAGCCATTTACTCATGAATTATGGCGTTCAGTCATCGAGTGGCTTGGTTTACAATCTGTATGCGGACAAGCTTTTAGGCCTCAATCTGGTACCCACTTCTGTGAGTATGCCTGATTTTATATATTCCTTGTCACTGATTCTGTGTAAACTACACAAAAGGTTTATCAAGTGCAACAGAACTTCTACATCACGGCGGCTCGTGCGTTTGACTACAATTCTATCTCTCCACATGCGTAAACTTATTCATCTACGCAGCGCAAGTGAAATTCGGCTTGCCGCTGGATAACAGTGATGCTACATTCAGTCGAACAGGTACGCATGCATTGCATACAACGTTTCATATCGTTTGAGGGGCTCATTTTCAATTCCCGTAGATTGGATGATGTTTGCCGCTTCGTCAAGTGGTCAAGATGCTTTGGGACCCATGGTCAACCAGTTAATTTCATTTGCGTCGGTGAATATGAATAACGCGCCCTTCGCCTCGATGTATGACCCTACGTCGGGGCAGGTGAGTGGTGGTCTAAATAGGTGCGTTCATCTTGAAACTTCATTTGTATCCAATTAATGCTTCTTTAGCCCCGGCCAGGGAGCCATGTTTGCACCACTTGTTCTCAAGTACGTGCTTTCTTGTTGACATCCAAGCAATGACCCGAGTTGACGAATTCTGACAATCGATCCAAAATAGCCAAACCATAAAGACCCCGTCCGTGGATCCAAGTCTCTCGGCGTCACAAAGCGGTTCGAAGAAATCAAACGGCGGTGTCATCGCTGGGGCGCTCATTGGTGCGCTAGTCGGTGTCGGCGGCGCCGCTTTAGCGATCTTCTTCTACATTCGACGAAGGCGTCAGCACAGGACGCAGATGAACTACGTCTCCTCCGAGGAGCCGAAGATGTCAGCGATCTCTCCTTTAGATCTTTCCGAAGGCGTCCAATACGAGCCCTTCCGCTTCTCAGGAGAGAGATCGCATAGCACCGGGAACCTCGTTCAGGATCCCTACACGACTTTCAGTGATGGCTCATACTCAGACAGACGAGATAGCCAAGTCATCGACGGTGGATACGGGCCATCACATAGCTCAAGACCGAGTGTCACTTCAACTGAGCTGGGGCCCAGTGCCTCTCAAGCCCAGTTTAGGGAAACGTCGACGCTTTCGTACACGACTGGCAGCACAAGCTCAGGAAGTGGGATGGCGGCGACCAGTCATCGCTCCGGGCGCTCTGATAGCACCAGAACATCGATGACGACCAAACAGTCGATGATGAACCAGGAGTTGCGAAACGAGGTGGACAATTTGCGTCGGGAGATGGAACGGATCCGGGAGGAAAGAGTAGCGGTCATCGACGAAGCACCTCCATCGTACACAGACGTTAGCTGAAATTACGAATACTTCCCCTCCCTCCCTCTATCTCTCTTCTTGATATGTAGCTGTAGCATCTTACATCACCCCATGCACCTCCCGCTGACCCACCAATCCTTTCTCCCTTTTGTCACTTTCCCTCACAGGTCTATCTTGCTTTCGTTGTGGAAATTCTACTGGCTATAGTGCTTGCTTGATGCAAAATCAAGATACAATCTCACCTACGATCAGGCGATCTGTCATATCATTGTGGACTATTCTTCGATCAGCGCCCTTCGAACAGCATCTCGCTCGTTTCTTTCTATGCCCTTCGCGACTTCCTTCTCCCAATCTGTGCCCAGCCAGACGACCGTATACTCTCCGATTCCGACGATGAAAAGAGCAACAACCTGACCTGGAAATTCACGTAATTCAGACACGAATAACTCTCGGGCGAACTTCAAGCTGACTTACCGATCCAAAGCCCTTGAAGACCCAAGTGCACTTGAGGAAGAAAGGCAAGGGCAATACCCAGGGGAAGTGCGATGATATAGTACGCGACGAAATTAAATAGAGCACCCAGGTGCTGTCGACCTTCAGACCATAAGGTAAGCATGACACGGAAAAAGAATAGTAACTGAACTAGCCTTGACCGCGCAATACTCCACCGCAAGAGCCTGCAAGGCCGTCCGCAACTTGGAAACTGGCGACGAGCGGCATGACTTTCGCGACAAGGCGCACAGTGTCATCGTCGTCTGTGAAGAGATAACCGAATATCTGAGGGGATCCTGTCTAAGTGAATGGGATCTCGGGAGACAAAATCAGCTTACATCTTTCGTCGCCATCATTGTGGTCATTATAAGCATGCCGACGATGACGCTGAGCAGAGCAGCTAAGTGCCCAGCTTGCTTCGCGCCTTCAGCAGACCGAGCGCCGATTAAATTTCCCACTCGTGCAGACGATGCAACGCCTGTATGTCGCTTTCAAGCGAAATGACCCCACGAAGGTGCGCATATACTCACCTATTCCGAATGGTACGGTGTTGACGACTGTATTAATATGTTTAGTGCATATGCGTTTACGCCATTTCGGACGGTGTTGTGTTGATCTTACTCTGGTCTGTGGTCATAATCGCAGACTGCGCGGATAGAGAAAGGGGGCCAAGTCTTCCGGCAGCAAGGGCGACTATTTCGAAGGCCGCCCTTCGAATGTATGTTTTTATAAAGTGGCTCCGGCATGGACAACATGGGACGTACCACTCAGTTCCGACCATGAGTATCCCAGGAAGCGCAAGCTTCAAGAAATCCCAAACCCTGCGTCCATCGAGCGCTTCCTTCAGCTGAAACCCGCCCCAGGTCTTGTTCTTCTTGTGAGTTGGAGACAAGATAGTAAGAACGACAAGTGTGAAAAATGCCAACCAGTAGGTAAGGGAAACGGCGAGGGGAGACCCAAAGAGGCCCAAGCGAGTGTGATGAATAAAGTATATATTCAAAGCAATGTTAACCGGGGAGACGATAATGAGGGCGATTGTCGATGCACGCATAATTCCTAGTACACAACGAAATATTGAAATGCGATCGCTCAGTGAAAAGAGATGTACGTGCCTTGGCATTGTAAATATTTCTTAAGGCTCTCGAATGCAACGTATCCAGGCGCGCCTATCAAAAGCACTCGGAGAAAACGTTGTACATCCCTGCTGAGCTCAGGATTTTGACCCAGAAACAAGAGTATCGGTTCGATGAACGTCCAAAGGAGACAAACAGGGCAGAGCAGAAACCAGAGAACGAGCACGCATCGTTGAAAATGGACAGAGACGTCGGATGGAAGAGATCCTCCCGTAAATGCTTGCGATCCAAAAGTATCTAAAGCAGTCGTTCCACCAAGTGCAACGCACCATCCTGAAAACGCAAATCATGGGATCCAAAGTCGTCAAGTCGAGGAAAATTTGAACTCGCCAGTAACGAAAGCCAACATGTATGAAAAAGCAGCCGTCGACAAAGCATCTGGTCCAAGTCTCCCTGCGATGAGCACAGCAGCTGTCTGTATTGAGTTCTGGAGGACGTAGGATAGTATGACTGTGAAAAAAGAAACAAAGTTCAGTTGACAAAGCTTGGGGGAAAGAATTGGATCTCCGCTCGCCTGGTGCCGAGTCGACGAAAAGGGAAAGCGTGAGTTTGACGCTGGACGTTCCTTTAGCCGCCCGCGTTCTTTGCACGAACAGCAGTGGCTCTGTCTCTTGACCACCTTGGACCGTCGACGACGAGGCGAAATCCATCTTTCGCTCTTTCCTGAGGGGATGCGAATCAATGTTGCTTATAAAGTCCAGGTCTTGTCAATCTCATTTTTGGGGACTCTTGGTTCATCCGCTGACACTCGTTGTAGATTCCCGGTCGTACGTGACCGAAGAAAACTTTGCATCGTGTCGGAAAATTATACCGCTATCGCAAGAAAGATCACAAGAACCTCATGAGCACTTTTCATTGCTTGTGAAATTTCCGACAAGGAGTAATTCAGTGAGGACTCGTGGCCGACCTTATCCGCGCTCTCAAGTCGAAACGAGGCTTCATCTGACCATGGAGAGGCAGAGACTCTGCGAGTTTTTCACAGAGACAAGCATCAAGGCTGCCTCGAGGTCGGGCCTTCATCCGCTTCGTCAAACCCTCTTTTTTTACCTAAATAGCCTAGAAATTGGGGGTCTTGGAGCTCATCTACAATCCGTCAGACTGTATCATGAAACTATCTCTCGCGACCGTCCAGTTTGCCCTGCTGTTCGCCTTTGCGATAGGCCATGAGCACAGCGAGGAAACACAAATGCCCCTCGGCTACGTCAAATACCCCTACCAGGCGACTTACCCAGGAGACGACAGCGGTACGCAAGCGCCTCATTGATGATTATCTCGCTATATTTTAATGTTGTCGATAGTCACCGCGGACTCGATATTCTCTGGCATAACGACTTTCGCGAGGCTCCCTTGGGTCCAATGCCTTGGCAAGAATAAGGACGAAGGCTTCGACATCGCATTCCTTGGTGCACCATTCGACACTGGTACTTCATACCGCCCCGGAGCCCGCTTCGGACCTGCGGGAATCCGCGCTGGCTCTCGTCGCCTCACTCTCTATGGCGGCTACAACGTCCCCCTCGAAGTCAACCCCTTCTTATCCGGTTTGAAGATCGTCGACTGCGGAGACATCCCGGTCACCCCATACGACAACGCGTATGCTATTCGTCAGATTGAGGAAGGGCACAAGGAGCTCCTCCATCGCAAGCCATTCACCTCACTCGGTAACGATGCCGCAACCGGACAACCGCTCCTTCCCCTCTCCATCGACGGTAAGGAACACCCTCGTATCATCACTCTGGGAGGGGATCACACTATTGTATTGCCCCTCCTTCGCTCCATCAACTCTGCGTACGGTAAGATCTCCGTCATCCATTTCGACTCGCACCTGGATACTTGGAAGCCGTCGGTCTTCGGCGGGGCGCCCTCTCACCAGGCCGAGATTAATCACGGAACGTACTTCTACTGGGCCAGCCAGGAAGGATTGATCAAGAATGGGTCGTCAATTGCAAGTGTCTCATTTCTTCTATAATTTCCTTGTCCGCGCGTCCTTTGTTTCAATTTGATCCTAGTTTTATGTTTGTTTAGCACGGGGCGATCCGGACGACGCTTTCGGGTCCAGCAGACTATGAGAATGACGACGCGTCTGGATTCCAGAGGATCGAAGCAAGAGAGATAGATACACTCGGTACGTTCTTTATATTCCCCTTTAACTTCAACGCCCCAGTTCACTAAATATTTCAAAAGGAACGGACGGTATTATCAAGAAGATTCGAGACACCGTCGGGGACACGCCTGTGTATCTCTCTATTGATGTAAGTCTATTTCACTCTTGAATCTTTCATGGACCATAGTAATGTGACGCGAGTAGATTGATTCTATCGACCCCGCCTTCGCCCCCGCCACGGGCACTCCAGAGACCGGCGGCTGGTCAACTCGTGAACTCCGAACTATCCTTCGGGGACTCGACGGCCTGCACATCGTCTCGGCGGACATTGTCGAGGTCGCCCCAGCCTACGATACCAATGCAGAGTTGACCACCATGGCCGCTGCAGACGTGAGTACGGATGCGTTGACAAGGGGACACTGACTGAAATCCCAATTGTTTGATACCACAGGTCCTCTTCGAGGTTCTCAGTGTCATGGCGAAAACACCATTGGGCAAGGTCAAAGTCCTAAACGCGACAGACGCTAACTGAAGATCGAAGTCTTTGGGAGGGGTCTACTCGATTGAAGCGCGAATGAAATTTGGACCAACCTCCCCTAATTTCACTGAATAGTATTTCCCCTTCACTTTATCAAACACCTATGTTTCTTTCTCAACAACATGTAAAGGGTCTTTGTCCAACTATCGACGGAAAGCTACCTATGTCCTGGTTCTGGGTTCCGTCATGTCTGTGAAATAAAATGTTGTACAACGCGCATATATGCTAGTCAATATACATGGATTTCATTCCTCAAGCGATTTCGAAGCGGGATGCTCCATCTTAAGCTGCTTATCATCGTAAGTAGAACTGCTCTCGCTCCCACCTTCTACTGTCCTCACAGGACCAGTGAACCATTTGTGAGCTGAGATCAACCAGTACAAGCCCGCGAAAATAAACACGCCCATGATGATAACCACTGCATAGTCTGAGTAGTCGTGAAGCATATCAGTGTCTGTAAAATGAGATAGTAAGAAAAGTACCGACTCATTTCCGGCGCAGTCACAGTTTGAGCGGGAGGGAACATGAGAAGGACGCAAATGAATGATACCCATGCGACGGCGATGATGCCTATGGGTAAATACCACTTCCCGAGACTGAAGGGACCTGGCACCAATTTATCTCTTCCCGACGTGATGCGCAAAAATATAGGTGTTGCATATGATACGTATAATCCGATCACGGCAGAACTGTACCAGGCATTCCGTTCAAATCATTTCGCTCGCGAGAAATATCCGACTTACCCAGCAAGTGATGTCAATGCGGCGTTCGAAAAACCCAATAGACCGCAAATACCGGCGCAGACCATGACAAGCCAGACTGCATTGACCGGAGTCTGCGTATACGAGTTTAATTTTTTCCAATAACGGGAGCCTGGCAACGCATTGTCCCGCGCGAACGCGAAGACAACTCGGGATGCATCCACCCCCTGCGCTGCGCCTGTGACAAACTGCACGATTATCAGCATTATAAATAACTGACAGGATTCATGTTGAGATGATACCTGGACCACGATAATAAAGCTCCAGATGGCAAGCATGCCTTTCTTTCCCAGTACGTCTAAGAACAACTGACCCATGGGCAATGCCAAAGTCGAGGACAACAAGTCTGGGACGGACGAAAGAGAGAAGGAAGCCGCGATCAATGTTAGCCACCCGAGAATCGCTGTACCAGCGACGCCCACAAGGATTGCAATGGGAGCGGCCTTTGCTGCGTTCGTTGTCTCTTCCGAGACGTGTGCCGCAGAGTCATCTATGAGGACGGGGATTTAACTTAGAATACTTAAAGCACTTCTGCAAAAGAAAGAGCACTCACATCCCGTCAAGGTCCACATTGGGGCCGTGAAGGCAAGCAAGAAAGCCCATCCATCTATAGAAATTTGGGTTAGGTTTAATGTGAACGACCCAAGTAGACACTGCTCACTGTTGGACCAGCCCGAGTTATTTTCGAACTTCGTGAAAGCATCATGAGTCGACACTTTGTTGTCTCCAGACGCCACGAGCAGCGAAATAATGGCGGCGACCGTCGTCCCAACTATACGAAGTTCAGATCACAACTACGATGTTTCAACAGTAAAAAGAGCTCACCATTTATAATGACGTAGAAGAGATTGATTCGAGCCACGACGCTCGTCGCGGCTGAGCACACAATGCCGTGTAAAAACAAGATTGCAATGAGAATACCATAGGTCGGTCCGTCGCCTAAATTGATTGAACCATCCGATCCGACTGCAAGTGCCGTCGTGATCATCTGCGCACTGAAATATGCCCGTAAGTGACATTGAAATTAGATCATAGAGCAGTTGAAGCTCACCATGTGAAGTCAATGGAGCATACGAGGGTAATTTGACCAGTGATATTGGCCCAACCTGTGATCCAACTAGCCAACGCCGACCATTGTGGGGGAGCCATTTTTGCGGAGAAGTAGTATAACCCGGCGCTGGTACTATTTGCATACGAAGCGAAGTCAGCATCTCGAGTTTGATGTCGCGACTCGCGCAAAGAGCTCAATTACGGCATTGACGAAACTAGCTCTGCCATACTGGCAGCAACTGTCATCACGAATAGACAAGGTATAAGCCATCCGAATACCATCCCAACGTGACCGCCCGAAACGAGGGGAAAGGACAGAGTCGAGGAAACGGATGCAATGACACCCATGATCGAGAAGGAGAAAGCGATCGTCTCAATCAACTGCAGACCTCAATGTTTAGCTCGAGAAGCAGTAATTAAACACCTAAGGACATACGGAGAACTCCCTCTTGAATACTGCCTTGTATCCGAGCTCAGCGAGCATGTTGTTATCCACCTGATGTAGCGAATCGAGCATTGCATGGTTTTTGGAAGCCGATCGCGCGTGAGGTATTTCTCCAATGGCATGTGTCGAGACCTGCACCTCCTTCTCATCCTTAGAAGACGACATGGCGAACTGTTTGAATTCAGAAGGCTAGCAGTAGTCCGCAGATTCTTCCGAAGGCGCCTCACAGTTGAAGGGGGACGTAGAAAGCCGTTTAGAACAGAAACCCCTTCGTCTAAAGAGATAAGCTGGTAGCAGTTCTCAGGCACAGGTGGACGCACAATGTGGGGATCCGGGTTCGGTGATGACACGGGTGTATTCTTTGCGAATACTGATAAAGGTGCTACACGCTTCGCTTCGTGATCTGACGAGAAGCTCCTTCGATGCACAAAGACCACTCTAAACAAGAGAGTTGGATATTTCAACAAATAATTAAACTTCACAAGGAGCTCAGATGATCGTAAAACTTGTGCTTACCTCAGAGATATATCGTCTGAATGCCTCCCTTCATCTTACAAGGTCGCGTGCCAAGTTCACCCGACATGAAGTTGTGGGAGAAAATATCTGGTATTGACAGTCCATTATCAGCCAATCGACTTCTTGAACGTTTGGAGCGAGCGCCCGCAGTCGTAATGGTTTATTTAAGGCTCTGACGTTGCGCCCAGCGCCCAGCGCCCCTCCTTATTCCGACGCAAACATTTCGAAGAATACCTACACGGGCCAAGAAAGGTCAATGATACTTCAAGCACATGGTCAGTTCAGCGCTGAACGGACTTGCCACGGGCAGTTCACGAAAAGCTCAATATTTTTATTCATTGGATTTTACGTGATAACTTGACGGGGCTCAGTTCATCTCAGAGCGCCTGGAGATTCTTTCTCGGTGCAAATCTCATGCCCTCTAAAGAGGTCGTCGCACAACAGAGGGTAGCTCGATACAATCAGTCAGATGTAGGATAGTTTCAAATTTATAACAAATGCTTACTTTCACTGAAAAAGCGTACATTCCTCCTCGACAGCAGATAGCAACTGAAGAGTGCGGTGTTCGAGAAGGCATGAAATCCCTTGCAAACTGTTCCAAAAGCACATCCGTTATTCACCGTGAAGTGTCTGCGGTCGATCAACGATGCATTGTAAGGCTCGAGTCATTGCGATGGAGTCGTTCATGGTGAGTACCTTATGAAAGAGTTTCTAGGTTGGTCAATCGAAGCGGTAGCTTTTGGTTCATTGCGAGTCTTTACGGCCGTGAGGGGGAGGGTTTCGCAAATATGATCGTTTCGTTAAAGCATAATGCTTCGGTATTTCGAACCAGATGGCTGGCCCATTCCATGCGTCAACTCTTGCTTCGTGTCTGTCGAGGTTTCCTAAGAAAGAGTATGAAAAAGCAAAGCTCACATAAACGTAGTTGAACGTCTTACTCTATATTGAGGTCTCCAAATGGATCTGAGGGGAAAGATGTACCCTTTATCTGTTGACAAGCTGATGAGGGAGAAAGGAAATCGGAAATTTTGAGCTACTAGAACCCTTATGAGAGGAGTCTGTAAGATAAATTTCGACAATTATATTGAAAATGAGACGAACTCCTGAAGAACGATCTAATAAAAAGAGACCGTCTCTTCTCGGCCGCCTTGAAGTCTCTCAATGAAGTATCCTATTTCCTGGAAAGACTGTGAGGGGAATTGAAGACTTACACTTTACTCTTCGCGGAATCTTGCGGTGAAACTCTCAAGATAGCTTCGCATTATGCCGCCAGGCAATTTATCGTTTTCCCAGTATCTTCAGGAAAGGGCTTCGGTAGGCACAAGAACCTGGATTCTCCGTACACACTGCAACGAACACGGAGAAATTGCACGCATCAGCAACTCTGGAGTAAATAGTAAATTCAAAAAATGATTCTCACTTGTTCAGATGCGCGCCTGCTTTGCCCACACTCCTCGAGCGGAACTTCCCCTCGTGAGTATTTGGACATGGAAACCATTTTCAAGGAGCGTTTTTGCGGTAATAGGGGTGGCCAATTCTTAGCCTCCCCAGTTCCCATTCCCCACTTCTCGTAAGACCTGCCATAGAAGGCAGCTGTAAGGCGAGCACCGGCGAGCCACGGAACGTCGGAGCTCGAAATAAGCTTACTACAAAAGTCGAATCTGCTGCTGACAAACATTTGTTGAACTGAGGTATTTGGAGCTCCGACGTTCCGGTGCTCGCCGGTGCTCGCCTTACAGCTGCCTTCTATGGCAGGTCTTACGAGAAGTGGGGAATGGGAACTGGGGAGGCTAAGAATTGGCCACCCCTAATGAGACCTGCCGCCTCAGCGCCGATGATTCCAACGCGTAGACTCATCACGGAAAGGGGCCCCGCAACTTCGTCGAATTCGTGTGGGATGGTGGGGGAAATTTGGCCTGCTGGCCATCGAGCGTTTTTAATGGCCTTCGGTGCTCTCCGGTGTATAGTTAGAATAATAGGAATTCGTTGTGAGAGACGATCGCCGCAATGGACCGTGACCGGCGCAACCGCTGACGGCGAAATAGATAGCGCACCGGCAGAACTCGCACTGTGCAAGTCTTCACGCCGTCGCGCTGCATGAGAGCCATTGAGAGGGCGCCGTCGGATGGTTTCCACCATCGTTGCTTGGCCGTTCTCAAGCTTGAGGACAGGATGCACGGGGACGACCGACAACCAGGACGCGGACGCAGAGCAAACAAAGCCTCCGTGAGATGAGATGAACCAGAACCACTCCCTTGGTCCGCCTCGCAGGCCATGTCGCCCCGCCCACCATTCCCTCCTCTCCGCCATGCCACGACCCCCCGCGCAGTCGCCAGCCATGTCGTTGCCGCCTGCACCCACCGACGAGCTCACCGCCGTTGTCTTCGAGGCCGTCCAGTCGCTGAACGCGCGGAGGAAAGCAGCGCTGCTCCTTGACATAGCGCTTGTGCTCATAGAGAACGGACAGTGCGTCTTTTTCTTCTTTACGATTCGTGAATCATGATGAGTGATGAGTTTGCTTGCTGCTCTTCAGGTATGGAGACAAAGTTGAGAAGTACCTGGAGGTGTACTTGAGGATGCCTGGTTTGGCGGCGGAGGACATCGCTCGAGCACAATTAGCACGGGGGAACGCCAGACGGATAACGGCTGTTCAGTTGCTAGCGAAAGCTCGGCTCGGTGCGCGACACGTCTCTTACACTTGAACTTGTACTCAGACCAGCCTTCAGACTACCAAGCCGTAGCTCAGCTTGACCCATCGAACAGAGAAGCTCAAGCACAACTCCGCAAGGACTCGCTCGTGCGTGAAACATATAGTCTCCGCCCTTATTGAATGCTATAACCCTCGCTTCAGATCCATTTCATGAACGAACCTGCCCACCGACGAGCACCCGCAGAAATATGGGAGCGAATCGCTGCATACATTCCGCGATATCATCTCCGAACATGGCTCTTTGTCTCCTCATTCCACCGGCAAATTGCACAACGGCGGATTTTCCACACTATCGACTTATTCTTCGGGGATGACCAAATGGACAACGTGAACAAGGGCCTTGATTTATTTTCCCGCGTAAAGAGGGACCGTTCGTTCGCCGTGATGGTGAAGACGCTCAGAATACACTGGGCTTATGAGGAAGGCGACATCTTGGACCTGATGTTACGTGAGATCAAATTTACAGAGCTCTTATTTCTCCGTTTTATACTCACACTTCACACAGGGTTATTCCGAGAGGCTCTTCCGTACTTTACAGCGTTGACTGAATTTGAATGGATTGGCTATCCCGAACTTCGAGACGAAAATGTCGAAGCCGTGTTAGAGAGTCACCCATGTCTCCACAGCCTGGGATTGATGTGAGTTTTGTCGATTTCAGAATTTAAATATATTGCTTAGGATATGTTGTACAGAGGATGGCACTTCGATGCGGAAGGTGTATCCGCTTTCAGAAATCTGCGGAAATTCACACTCAGAGCCGAAGACGATGACGGGTGGGCTGATATGGGAGAAGTGAGAAATGTCCTCAACAGCAACGAGAAGACATTGAAACACCTCTGCCTCGGAGCGTACTTGAAACGAGATCACTCATGGGACAGGGCCTTTGAATCCGCGACGATCCAAAATCTAACACATCTCGACTTGGTGGACACACGAATATCGCATTTTGTGCTGGCACGAATCGCCCACGCCCATAACTTACAAAGCTTGACCCTTCATGGAACTTTCGAAGAGCCAAACTCGGCGAGTGTGGTCTTTGGGAGCGATCACATTATCGACGGACGACATACTTTCCTACCGCACCTGGAGGCTTTCCGATTTGTGCTCGTTGGGCACGACGATGACCTTCCGTTGTTTCAAAACGTCGTACAATTTCTGCGACACAGACCCAAGCTACGGCGCCTAGATTTGGGCAACTGCCCTTGGGATCTCGTGCAAAGCATCCTTCCAGACTTGCGGAAACTGAAGGTCCTGCGCGTCCGCATCGCAAACCTCACCGAAGCAAATGTGACTAGCCTCATCGACTCCGTCCCGAAGTTTGTCACGTCGTTACATCTTTCAACAAGTGTTTCAGACAGACCAATGGTGAGCATGTCGCATGCTTGACTCCAATAATATCTACTGACGAGTCGTCCCGTAATTCAGGAGGAGTACGCACCTCAATTCAAGGCCTTCTCGTCGCTGTCAATCCTTCACTTACACAGCACGCGATGTCATCGTCCACAGATGAGCGTGATGTCAGATAAGGAGTATTCAGTTCAAAGCGACCTTTGGATAGCAAGTGCGCGGAGTGTCGCATTTGCAGTACCTTCACTGGACTTCATTGGATGGCATGGGGAACACTTCGCTATTGTACGAGTTGATGACCAGTTGGTTGACTTGAAAGAGTTGCCAACACGGAGACGATTGGACAGCGGGACGGGTGTTGATCTTGGAGGGGACGAAGCAGCATGGCTCGAGCGTAAAGACGTGCCAATCGACTATGAAATTCCTGGCTTAGTGCACGACGGTAGATAGTTTTTTTGTATAAGCGCCCATTACGTAAAATAGGAAACGCCCATTAGCGTGCCAGACTGTGGCGTCATCGCCTCCTTCAACTTTGCTCCCTTCTTCTTCTCTGCGGGCCTAAGCTGAGGCCATCCCTGCCCTCTCCTCATCCTCCTTCATGTCCACAAATGCGCGAAGGGAAGAAGAACAACGCTGCAGATAATGATAATGCTCGCAACGATGACGGGTCGCGGCGATGGGAGGACAAGCAGTGTTGCGGCTTCGTGGAGACGATGGAACGACGACGAGAGCTACGGTTCGCGGGCAACAAACCTCGTCCATGGTTGGAACGAAAGTTCATGGTTGGGATCGTCTTCGCCATTGTAGGCTACACCTGGTATGTCTACATCGGACGCCTTTGTGTGCCCATGATAAAACGGCGCAACGATGCTTTGGGAGATCGCGCCATGGGAAGTACGTGCTCGTGCCCTTGTCGTCTTATGACTTTCGATTGACCAACGCGATCTTCCTTTTGCTTCGCTTCTAGTTGCTTTCTTAACTGTCTACTGTTTCCTTGGGCTTATGTTCTTATGGTCGTACACTAAGGTGTGGAGTACATCCAGGTATTACTTGAGCGGACCATGTTGACCGATCCGCAGCTTATTCTAACACCGCCTGGTTTTGCACGAGATGTTCGTACTCAATCGGTCGCGTTTATCTGTAACGGCTTGCATCTGACAATTTTTCCCAGTATGCTGACCTTCTGGAGAAGCAAACTTTGCCTACAACATCGTCACAAGCACACGGCGGCATCGGTGGCGAACGCTACGAACTTATACCCCCCTCAGCCGCACCTTCAACATCGCGCCATGCTACCGCGGAAAGATATATTACAATCCAGCCTGGAATCAACAATACCAACATACCCCACCCACCAGCAACCACTCCCTCTATCGATGCAGATCCCAAACTATCCCCTTTGCCGCCCAGACCTGCTCACTTACCGATGCATCAAGTACATACGCAGAACGCAAAACCCACGGACCGCGTTGATGTTCTTGCCCGTCTGCCGCCAACCAGACCTATTCTTCTTCCTGAACACAGAGTTTGCAAAATTGAGCATCACGTCAAACCGATGCGAACTCATCACTGCAGAATATGTGGCACCGTACGTCATTCTTTTACGGTGCAATACGTTATCTTATCTGCTGTCACAGTGCGTTTTGATGATGGATCACCATTGCCCATGTAAGTTCCCTTCCACGCTGTCGTCAAAGGCACAAATTTGAAGTAACTTTGTAGGGATCGGACAGTGCGTCGGCGCGTTCAACTACAAGGTATTTTGCTTCCGTGAAGTTTACGGCTTTTGTGAACTCCTTTGCTAGTTCTTCGGGATATTCCTATTCTGGAGCTCGTTATACGCGCTCTGGGTATTGAGCACCCTCGTTGGCTCTATAGCCAGAAATTCCAACAATTCTGGGTTTTCGGTCGATCCTCAGCACGTAGTTGTAATCGCGTTGTAAGTGATACTCATATCCCTGGAGGTTCATCTATTGAACGATTCCAACAGATCCGGGATCCTCTCTTTATTCTGCGTCATGATGCTGATAGCACATATTTACATGACGCTTCAAAACACCACAAGCATAGAGTCACTTGGGATGCGCGACATGCGAGAAGATGAAAAGGAAATTCTAGCGGAACTCGCTCCTATGTGTTCATCGTAAGTCCCTTCTCGCTCATGTTCTGCCTTGGGATCGTGCTCATCATGTGCAGAAGAAATGTCTTTACAAGACGGAGGCAAATCATGAGAGAATGGGACAAGGAATGGGGGAAACCGAGGACCGAGATGAATATCTGGTGGCTTGGCAGCAAGAAAGCCAACTGGGAGCATCGAATGGGGAAGAGCAAGCTGGGTTGGATCCGTGAGTGTTTCATGCATCACTTGACTTGCGTTTTTCTTCTGAGCATTGTCCTGATGACCGGCTTGCATGATATGCAGTGCCCATCGGAGCTAGTCTTGGAGATGGACTGACCTTTCCTGTCAACCCGCGATTTGACAAAGACGGACGATACCGACGGAGAAGCGAATGGCCTGCCGAGCTGCAGTAGTGACCGCAATAGAGGACTTGGACGGACAAATTGTGACTGTAATAATGGTATTATCTGCTATCTACTCTGCATTCTGTATTATACCTGCAAACATGGTCTACTTGGTCTTCTAACGCGCTCGTGACGGAAGCGTCAAAGTCTAAAAGACCCTAAACGCCCGCGAAGCTCCGAATGCGTCCGCAAAGTGGTCGCTGTCTATATTTAGCCTCGCCGAGAGAGTGCGCCTCCACGACTCCTCTCTCTTCTTCCTTCCCAACGACCACGACCACGACCTCACTCAACGTATAGCACAAAGCACGCATATACTCAACCTTAACGCGAAAATGTCGCCAGTTTCTTCATCTGCAGTCAACGGCTTCCCCGATTCTGCGAACGGAAAGACCCATTCGTCGAAGAAAGCAGCCAATGGCTCGCTCTGTGCTGAGCATCTCTCGAGTGCCGACGTGATAAGGCTCGAGCATGACCACGGCGCACACAAGTGAGTCTTTCTATTGAATCCCCTTTGGCCAGTGAGCCTTCGTAGTCTTCGCCCATTGCACGCTTGCGGAGTCATCGTCGTCGCCATTCCAGGAGTCTCGGACTCGGAGTTGTCGGGATCTCAAGCCGTCAGAGTCATTCCTTTAGGCAATGTCGTCGACAGGATTTCTACGCTTGAGCCGTTCATTTACGTTTCTTCTCTGGAAGGTTATTGACGTGCTTTTGTTAGCTATCACCCGCTGCCCGTTGTCTTTGAATCTGCCAAAGGATGCAAGTGAGTCAACGCGTCTCGCGTCTTGAGTTGAAGATTTAATGACCTTTTCAGAGTTTGGGATCCGGAGGGGAATGAATACATTGATATGCTCTCTGCCTATTCGTAAGTTCATCCCCCATTTTGAAACGATACGTTAATAACACGCTTGTAGTGCGGTTAATCAGGTGCGTCTCTCGTCATTTGGCAATGACCGCACCACGCAAACTGACACCTGTCTTCTTCTCATTCCAGGGCCATTGCCACCCCAAGATTGTGCAGACTCTCGTAGACCAAGCACAGAAGCTTACCCTCTCCTCGCGTGCGTTCTACAATTCTGTCTTTGGGCGCTTCGCGCAAACCATCACCAAGATGTTTGGCTACGACATGGTTTTGCCGATGAACACCGGCGCCGAGGCGGTCGAAACCGCGCTTAAGCTCGCGCGGAAGTGGGCGTACATGAAGAAGGGCGTGAAGCAAGGGCAGGCGATTATTCTGAGCGCGAAGGACAATTTCCATGGGAGGACGTTGGGTGTCATCAGGTGGGTGGGACGACGCCTTCATATATGCGCCTTCTTTGTTTCGATTTCTCACTGGTGGACTGGATTTTGACAGTATGAGCACGGACCCCGACAGTCGACGCGACTTCGGACCGTACCTTGAGGGTGTCGGTCCGACGTACATGGATAATGGCGAAGAGAAATTCATTAGGTACGGTGTGCTCTCAGACCTTGAGCGTGCGCTCGAACTTCATGGCGAGAACGTCGCTGCTTTCTTAGTCGAGCCAATTCAAGGAGAAGCTGGGTAAGACATGTCAAATCAGTTTACTCGACCAGAAACTCAAAATTATTGCGATAGAATTGTTGTTCCAGAGGATGGATACTTGGCTAAATGCCACGAGCTTTGCAAGAAGCATAACGTACTCCTCATTTGCGACGAAATTCAGACCGTAAGGATTGTATTGTCATCGTCTGCATCCCTGGAAATTTAACAAAGTGATTATAGGGACTTTGCCGCACAGGGAAAATGTTGTGCTGCGAGCATGACAACATTCGTCCGGACGTCATTCTTCTTGGAAAAGCACTTTCAGGAGGAGGTGAGCGATCCGGTAAACGAAGTTGGAATCAATACTGATGAGCCTTTAGTATACCCCGTTTCTGCAGTTTTGGCCGACAAAGACATCATGCTCTGTATACAGCCAGGCGAACACGGGAGCACGTACGGAGGAAACCCCTTAGGCTGCGCTGTCGCCATCACCTCTCTCCAAGTTCTCGTCGAAGAGGATTTGGCCAAGCGCGCAGAAGTACTCGGAGAACAATTCCGCCAGGGTGTTCGCGCGATTAACAGTCCCTTAGTCGAGGAAGTCCGAGGGAGGGGATTGTTGAACGCCGTTGTGCTTGACGAATCTAAGAGCACCAAAGGGCGGACTGCGTGGCAGTTCTGCCTTCTCCTGAAGAGCAGGGGATTATTGGCGAAGCCGACACACGTCAACATGTATGTCTTTCATCTGTGGATCTTGGAAATGTACTTAAATTTGGTAGCATCCGCTTTGCCCCTCCTTTGGTGATATCCGAGGAGGAACTCGCGAAGGCCATAAAGATCATCGAAGAGTGCCTCAATGATTTGGACAAGGTATAAGTCCTCAAAATTTGCAAGTTATGAAGAGATGTAACAAGTATTCTACAGCTGGACTTCATCCCCGGCGAAGACGCGAGTGAGAGGGGGCATGTTGACGTGACGACGAGCTAAATTCCAGTCCTCTCACTCTATGCCATACTTGGACCTTTTTCCTACATCTCGTTCACTTGCAATTGGATATATGGATTTGGAATCTGAGCTAGGAATGAAATAAATTCAATATGTACTGTAGCATAGTCATTTCTCGTCCATCGTAGTTCAAGCCATACCTCATCGGACTTCTTGTATATGACATCGAAAGGGATATCCCGGAAATCTAACATATTGAGCCACTGATCAGGAGCCGCGACCTGAACGCAATCGTCAGATCTGGACAAAGTGCAACTTCGTCAGTAACATTACGACGAGTTACTTACCTGGCCCCCCCTGGGGCCCGAACTTCGTTAGTCCGTCGACTAGGTCACGGAGCGGAAAAACGATAGTCGTCCGAGAAGACCACACTCCGCTCCGTCAAGGAATGTTAATTAAGACAATTTGAAAATGCGCTTCGAAGTTCTATCCTAGCAAACTCAAACCTCTCGGGATCGGATCAGAAACTGAGGCGCATGCACCTCGAGGATTTCGTAACGAATTTTATTTATTACCGACGGCTCGAGGGCTTGAACCTTCGACGTCTCGACGCAGCTCCGTCGACCGAAGGGGAAACCTGAACGACGGAGAGCGGGAGCATAAACCATAAGATCGACGGAGCCAGCCTTTTTTCATTATCACCTGCCTTCCGGAGAATGATAACATTTCTATATGGACGGCAACGGCGACTTCGACTTCGATATCGTTTGCCATCCGGGGGCGCGTACGCTGCGAGTTCGTTGAACCCTTTTGTATCAAGATCCGAGCTTGCGGCATCGACATGTAGGCATTGAAGAAAGCCGTATCTCATAGAGATATGTTTAGAGATATGGCCAATGAGATGCCCGTTTGATTGGCTTTGGTATTCCCCTGCACTAGTAACTTCGCCGTCCGTTGGCATAATCGAACGGGAAGCGGTTGGCGGGGGTGCGAGGCACAAGGGCCTCTAGATGCCGTCATAGCATAAAGCATCTGACGCTCGGTTCCTGTAGATCGTTACCAAATCGAAAGCATAAGATGGAGTAGTGCTAATCGGCGCTTAGAAGTAAGCGGAATATAGCGAGGTATGTAGTAAAAGAATTTCTTTATTAACCCTATATCGCGATTAAGTCACAGATCATCTCGTAGGGAAGAAAGGGGCGTACCAGGCCAGCGAAAAATCGAAAATCCGCGGCAGTCTCGTACTGACCGAGGTCTGCGCTGTTCACCATTACCTTATCAAACTGATTAGTCTCTTCATTCCAGTGAAATATCCTCTTCACGCCCGCCCAACGGCACCATTCCAAGCACCGCCAGCAAGGATGAGCATTCCCGCATCCCGTCTTCGTTATCCTCACGATATAGATGTCGGCACCATTTATCTTCATATCACGACTACGCGAGCTCCATCCAGTCCTCGTGATGTCGGCCGCAAGATACACAGAGGCGTCAGGCGATGTGATCAGCTGCCGCCTCGGAGAATTGCCACCAGAGCTCTCCAACCCACTCCCGTCAGCGCTGCTTCCACATGACGGGGAGAGTGTACGCGACTCATGTTTCTTCTTGAGTTTCTTCTTGTTCTTGAACTCTTGAGGGTGACCCGGCTCGTCTGGCTCGTAAAAGACACCACCGTGAGTCCGCAGTACCCTTCGTCGAGAAGTGTGGGACAGCGTCGACTGCGCCTGTGATTTGTTCATCTGTTGTTTGTTTTCGAGGTGTTGGTGGTTTTTCAGGCCCTGTAAAGCACTGTTTAAAACGCCGCTCGACGCCTTGAACCTGCGTCTTGAAAGAGGGGGTCATGCCCGTGGCGTTGAAGATGGCGTGCATCTCGGCATGCATCGACACTGGCTTTCGATGTCCGTGCGTCTTCAACTCTGAGCCGTCGTAGTGCGTCCGATGGTGGTTGTAGCCCGTCGAGATGACCTTTCCGCCCTTGACCATGATCGCACCGAGCTTGAAACACATCGGCGACTTGGACGCCACCTCAGCACACTCCGAAAGATAAAACTGCGACTTATTCATCGTGAATATATGCGTCTGCAGAACGAAGAAAACGTCGAATAAGAGGTGATTTGAGGTGAGACATGGCATGATCGACGCACCCTACGTTTAAAACGTTGAAAGGCTAAAAGCTAGAAGACCTGTCGTCGTGACTGTTCTTGCTCAACACGCCGTGCCACGAGGTTCGTTCCACAGCCCCCATCTTTGTTTGCGTCTTGTTTGTCCGCCTTCCTCTTTCGTCCGTTTCGTCTTGAACAGCAGGTTGCAGCACGACAGCTTTTCTGAACAACCGGCCACCAAGCTTGCTCTTGACACAGACCACCAGCGAAACTACAAAAGCAGTGGCCATGGCGTCTTCGAGCGGGAAGAAAGTCAGCAATGCTACGCTGGGTCTTCGATTCATGCAAAACGCGTTGCGCGCGAAGCAACAGGAACAACTCGACTTCGAACAAGCAAAAGTAAAGGACGAGGCAGAGTGGGAGATCGACCCAAAGGTCAGAGAAACATGGGGAGGGCCAAAGCAGCAAATACAACAGTGCGCAATAAGGTCTCTGTGGAATTTTTCTCTCTTACGAACTAACTGTCTGTGGCAGAACGTCTGTTTCTTGCGAGCCTTCGTACCTTCCTTTTCTATTCCCTTCTCTGCAGAGTACAGAGCAAATCTCGCAGGAGTCTTCTGAGGGATCATCTTCATCTTCATCTCGGCTTCTTCGTGGCCGGAGAAAATTTAACAAGGCGGGTGAGGAGGTACCTTTGGTGGTGCGTATGCGATCTGTGCAGCCCTGGTTTGTGAAATGAACGAGAGTGATTTTCGTTAACCCTTTCATTCAGGATGAGCCGCCAAAGCAACCGGAAGATTCGAAAGAGTCCTCGACGCCTGAGTCTTCCCCAGGCAGACGTCCAATTTCTGTATCGGGCTTCGGTGGAACGAAAGGTCATCATAAGAAACCGGATAGCAAAGGTCGAAAAGACGCACCCGCCGGAGTGTCTGTGTTGAAGATGCTGTCCTCGGAGACACCACAGTCGGTCGGACAGGACTTACGATCACATCGTGCCTCGGCCATTCAAGCAAAATCTCCATCCGACGAAAAGAATGAAGATGTGAAGGCCCGAAGTGATAACATACGAAAGGTCGAATTGGATATCTTGCGCGCAGCACCCAGTTCTTCAAGCGGAAGTTCAAAACAAGCTGGGAATCTCGGCTCAAAGCCCAGTCGGCCGACTTTCATGCGACCAGCGGGTGTCGACAGTCCGACAACCAAGCCGAGGACAGTAGTCGAAAAGCGTGTACGACCTGCTGAAGATGAGAGCGCCTCTGGTACTCCGGGCGACTCGGGCAGACGAAAAAAGAAGAAGAAGAATGGGGGAAGTAACACCAATTCCGATGGTGTCAAGTCGCTCGGCGAGACGTGATATCTCATCCTTTACGACACTATTATTTTCGTGAAGGTAACATTGTCTCGCTCGTGTTTGGATTGATTGCACTTTGGGCTTCGCCTCTCGGCCTTTGTCTTTGATAACCGTAGAGTTCTTTCTCAAGCTCATTAGTTTTCTACTTTTTCGTGTGCCCCCGCATTCCATGTATTACGACATGGCTAGACAAGGAAGATCATTTTCTACTCTCGGTGCGTTCTCCAACTGTTTAGCAGACGAAATAGGAAGCTAACGTTATCTTTCTGACCCGCCGTAACCACAAGCATGCAAATTGATCCATTTTTTCCAACGAGCGCGATTTGATGCCCTTGCAATGAGTGATCTTCGACGATGTGAAAGGGAATAACGATCGGCAAGATAGCGAGATAGCAAGAGGTCGAGACCGCCATTGTGAGGACCGACTGCGAGAAACTTACGACTGCACAGTGTGGCGTACCTTGCCTTGTGACGCGTTTTATTCGCGATTCTATGGGAAGGATACCTCTACGCGAGTTACGAAATATTCTGGGCCTTCGGGAAGTTCCTGCTACTGTTTCTGTCAGGTTCATTGCAGATTTCTTCTTTCTGTGAGTTCACCATGCTGCTCTGAACTCAAAATTCAATCGCATATTTTAACATCTGAATTCTAGAATAGGAAACGGGTGAACCCCATCTTTCTCTGTCTGGCTCTATCCCATGCCTGGTTCACGGACGTCAGTATGATGAGATCCGGCGTGAAAAGCTTTGGTGGCGAAACTCCACGTTGGGCATTGGAACGTGCATAATGGAGATTCGGTTCTGTCAAGTTCAGACTTTATAAGGGAACATCAAGGGAAAAGAAAGCAATGTTCCCTTGTCCAGCGCCATCACAGATCCTCTCAAATCCCAGAATCCATCTCGCGAAGATCTGGTGCAACTATGATGCAGACACCAGGAACAGAGGCTGAATATGACTACATGACCATTTCACGAACCTCTCGTGTTTACAAAAGTAAGCAGAAGACATCAACTTTGAAAAAAGAGTTCGCAGTGACTTAGAACCAAAGGAACTTCAGGAGGGCGATGACAAAAAGGATAAAGAAGATAAGGCGAAAATCAAATGACGATCTCTGCTCGGGTTCTCTCTCTTTGGGTACTCTCTCCTCTTTGGGTGACCTCTTCTCATGTGCTTTCTTTTTGGATACCCTCTTTTCGGTAGTTTTCTTTGCAGTCGCTGCGACCGCAGGCCCTGGCGTCTCCTCGTTTGGCACCCACTTTACCTCCTTGACGGCTGCACAAAACGGCTCGTGTCTCTCCCAGTCGCCATCTTGACACTTCTTGCTAAATCATCGATTCTCAGGTGAGTAATTGCCAAACTAAAGGAGTGACGATACGAACCTGCAATACCTGGCAAGACGTATGAATTAGTCGGTCGAATCTGAGAGAAGGGCCAAGGCACGTACCTAACAAGTTTGCACTTCGCGCAACGCGACAGATCCGGAGAGACCGAGGAGTCCTTTTGACATCCTGCACAAGCACTTGCCAAAGGATAGACAATGCCATCGTCTTGCAAAGGAGGGGAGGGCAGACATCCATGAGTCATGCAAACGTAGCGCTCCACCTTTCTATGCGCTTGTGCACATTTCCCCTTCACGTTGTTGCACATAAGGTGTACCTGGATCGAACAGTCAGAGAGGTTTTTTTTTCACCTTAGATACATATGATACAAACGTATGCGAGTGCGATCGGAGGATCCCTATGCGCCCATGACATGAAGTTCGTCTTACTGACTCTTGTCGCTTTGTCTTCAAATATTCAAATATTAAGAATGAGCTGTCAGCGTGCGCATATATCAATCCTTTGACACGTACTGCAGAATTCACAACGCCAATAATTGGTATGCTTAATGTCTTGCCACTGAAAGGCGGTGAAGATGTGCGCGAAGGCCTCAATCTCTGCGCACGGCATGTTCTCCTTTGGAAGACGAGGGCGGAGGGTGACCTCTACTCGGCGTTGATTTTCACCAAAACGGGAATCATCCAAAGGATCTCCAGGCTTTGAACCATAGATGATTATGGTATACTGAAGCTCAGGGCCTTTGTTTGTTAGAAAATCTCGAGGATTTGGGAAGAAAGCAGCAGCGTCCATGGTCGTCAAAGGCGTTGGAGAACAAAGGGCTGAAAGAAAAAGAGCCGACGCTAGGTGATCGTTCCTCACATGACTGTGACAGTCGTGATAGAGTGACACAAGGTACACATGTACAAAATTCGTTAGAGGGCTTTGAAAAAACAAAAGAGATGCAAATCCTGAAGAGAACTTGAGAAGAGCGATTTGCAGAAGGCTGGCTATTTTTACGTCAAAGGCTTGGGCCAATCAGGCGCTGCTAAAGCGGTACTGTAAAAGTTAAAGAGACTCGCTAATCCCACACCCACTTCACTTCCTTCGGCGTTTTGCAGAATGGCTTGTGCCTTTTCCAGTCGTCCTTCTGGCATTTCTCACTGATGCACGGTCAGAATCAGATTTGATGACAAGTCTTGGTTAGGACTTTAAAAAAGAAACATACCTGCAGTATCTGATCGTAAGTAGAATTTGATCCATTAATAAAAGACCTCCTGTCTGGGAATATAGATCATAGAATCGTACCTCGTAAGCTTGCAGCCGCTGCAATGTGCAAGCTCCGACAATGCAGAGGTATCTGCGCGACATTTCGCACAAGAGCTTGCGAGTGGGTGTGTTCGGCCACTAGAGACTTGTTCTGGAGTCGAAGTTCGCGCCCCGGTCAACACACCAAGTGTCATTCCTGCCGCCCTGAGGAAATTCGCGCATGGTCCACTCTCGTTATCGCATACGAGGTGAACCTATGATGTTATAGCCATTGTCACAAGGGGTCAACCAACCCATCAGGGAGAGCCTTATGACAAAAGTATCGGGACGTACATAGCTGTTTGCTTTCGGAGGATCGAGATTAACGAATGACATGAAATTCGTCTTGCTGACTCTCGACTCTTTGTCTGTAGAATAAAAAGATAAGTTAGTTCACCCATGTAGGTTTTATCTCTGTGCACGGAAGGCTCAGGCTTGCCAAGACACGCACCACAGAATTCACAATGCCAAAAATTATTGTGCTTGATATCCCACCAAAAGCATGCCAGGAACGACGCGCAGAACCTGTCCATCTCCGCGGCCGACATATTATTTCTCGGCAATCGAGGAAATACGTTGATTTCGACGCGACGTTGATGCATCCCGTAGCGTGCATCGGTCAAAGTATCGCCAGGTTTCGAGCCATAGACGATGATTGAATATTCGATCTCCGGGCCAGTATTATCCAAGAAGGTACGCGGATTGAAGATTTCGGTCATGTTATGGAGGTGAAGCGAAGTGGTGTGGTGGTGATTGGGAGAGAGAGAGAGGGCCACAAAGCGCGACGGACGAGACAAGGCACGACGCGTCCTCAAAGGCGTCACGCGAGCGGAGAATCGTTACGTAAATAACGCGTCAACACGCTGAGCGGTTCAACAAAAAATACCAATTTAAAATCATAATGAAAGCTCTCGCAGAAAGGAAAGGCCGTATGACGGGAAGTCGTCGAGATGGTGCGCTAATCCCAGACCCATTTGACTTCCTTCTTGGTCTTGCAGAACAGCCTGTGCCTGGGCTAGTCTTCCCTTTGGCACTTTTGGCTGAGAAATCTGATACGTGAACCAGGTGAAAGAAAGGCGAATCAGTAAGAGACATACCTGCAATGCCTAGATTTTCAATTATTGTAAACACTGGTAGTTGGAACGGCGAAACTCGAAGAGTAAAGGAAACGGACCTTGTAAGCTTGCATCCTCCGTAGTGCGACAAATTCGCCCGCGACGTGCTATCTTCTTGGCACCCAGCACAAGAACTAGCTGTCTGCCAAACTCGATGATATCGTCTTTCGCCATCCCAGTTCGTGGCAAGTGAGGACGGAGAGTGAGCTCAACTCGACGATGGTGCTCTCCATAACGGTCATCATTGAAAGGGTCACCGGGCTTCGAACCATATACATGTATGACATCAGTATGGATGAGCTCTGGACCTTTGTTTGTTAGATAGACAAATTTCCAGGTCGTAAATTTTGCGAAAGCCGCGAAAGGACATGATGGTGATTAAAGACAGGGAGACGCCATGCCACCGCGCACCTCAGCCAATGACATCGGAAGGAGCAGTGATTTCTTTTTCTTTATTTTCCTACGTTCAGTCTGTCGCACAAAGAATTCGAGAGAGGGCAGGTACGCTGTTCCTTAGCACCCAGAGAAATGCTCGCCATACAACTCTTTGGTTTTGACGCTTGGTCCTGCGAAGAGAATTAGCGAATCGCAGATGAAACGAACAGGGCTCGTCTAGACCTCTTCTTCTCAATATTGGGCTAGCAACAGCAATCCGAAAGTCAAACAAAGAAATTTCCATGCAAGAAAAGGAGGGCCGCCATAAATCATTTTGCCCAGTGAGAAGCATCTCGATCCAATATCGGGATCACAATGGCATTCAGATCCCCGTGTCGATTCGTTGCTATCCAAATCAAGGCCAGCGAATGGAGATCTAGCAGATGAGCCTGCCGGTGGGCGACGCCAGGTCAAAGCGACGAGCAGCATGTTCGAAACCCAGGGTATCGTTTCCCACTTGATCTTTGAATCTTCAGATGCGGCGTTGGTTTGGACACTTGGAAGGGCTTCAACGTTGCCTCTTCCTGCTGACAAAAACCCGAGATTCGACGAAGCATATGGCCAGGGTCCTCGATTAGAACCTGCGTGTAGTATTACCAGAAATCTGACATTCTGGACATCGCACATGGCAATCGGTCGCCCATGCGGATATTGCATGTTTCACGACCTTGCGCTTCGACTACCAACCGCGGAGGCGCTGAAGAAATCAGGGCCCTTGTCGAGTGGAAACGCGGATCGACATGAGACGCAATAAGAGGTCGGCGCGTGGATCGTGCGTACCAAAACTCAAAAAGTGCTTGGGCTTCGAAGCTCGGACACGCTCGACCTGATGTTAGATTTGTAAAAATAAGGCACTGCGGTTACCAGCCGTCAGATAGACGTGTACAGAAGCGCTTACCAGTTGGTTTGTACACCGAAGTTACACGTAGCGTATGGAAGTCGGCCTTGCGAACGCGGCGGCTTGTACACGTACGTGGGTAGCCTGAGTATGCCTAAGGACTAGACCGAGGCCGACGTCGTATATTTAATGTTCCTTCTGAAAGTCTCTAAGGAGAGGCCGCGCCCCGTTGCGCGCTACAGAGACTGTGAGTACACCGAAAAAAGGGGGGACGAGGGGATGGGACAAACCAGAAGAAGGCACCAGTTCTTCTCTCCGTGCACCTCCGTGATGCATTGTCTGTAGTCTGCTCGAGTGCTTCTCCCTTTCATTATTGCCTGTAGCGGACGGTGCTTCGAACAAAGCACCGTTTTTTCTTCTTCCAAAAATGTTGTCAGGAGGTCTTGCCAATCTCCATGTCCGATGCGCGCTCAATTTCCATCCGCTTCTCGCGTTTCTTCCATTCGTAAAGGCGAAAAGATCGTGTCACGAGTCCTTCATCTCTCCAATGAGTGAAAAGCCGAAGTCTCAACGAAATGCCGGCTTTGTGAAGTCAACAAGTCAAGTGCTCCCTAGAAATGTGGCATGCTTTCATAAAATGCAATTACATGTAGTCAAGTATTGACTGACCGATACCCGAAAGCGGACCTGTGACTTGATGACGAAGTCTTGAGTCAATGAAAGTTGACGCCTATCTATGCTGGAGAAAATAGGTATTGCATGCGTAAACAACATTGTTGACTGCGTGATCACAATTAAAAACGTACCGAGTGGAGTACGCCTTGATAGAACACTGCTCGAATGTTGCTTTCTTGCCATTTGAATGATCATCTGATAGCGTATCCTTGTTATGCGAGGCGCGTAGTCTTGTTTGTGACTTCGTATGTCGTAAACGACTACAACATTCAAGCTAATATCCAAGGAGCTTGCCGGTGTCGATTGATTCCAGCGTCCGATGGTTTTCATCGATGATTATCGTCGAGGACACCTGATGACGGCTGCCGCTTTCAGACGTTGGAGCGCTGAATGGTGGTGTCATGTTGACGACAGACAGACCCTCCAAGATCCGTTGAAGTCGGTCGATGAAGAAATTCTGTGAACAGAAAGTCTTAGAAGAAAGTATATACATATGTATGGGAGACAGAGAAGCCGTCGTTACACGTACAAGATTATACATTCGTCCCTACCATCGCTGTGATTCGAACAAGCACATCCCGATGGAATGGAGTCGGAGTCGGGCCTAGTACCGTGTATTGTAGATCGCAAGTCATAGTTGTAGCAAAGGCGTTGTATTCGAACTCGAGTGAGCCAGCCACCGTTTATCGAGAGAGTGGCGTGAGCTGTGAACGATCAGGACGCCTTCAATCCTAAGAAAGGACTTGACCGCGGTCTGAATATTAAATTAATCCGGAAATCGCAAGGAAGAATCCCTTGTAAATCGCAATTGCAGTCGATGGCGACCTGACCTATTGAAAACGCCACACGCAAGCCATTGCACGGTACGAAAGCGCCGAGCGCCCGGCCCCAACTTTCTGGCGAAGCAGACCCGCCTCAGACTTCAAGGAGTAAATGAATGAATGGGATGTTTGGGTGTAAATAGGTCCACAACGTGTTGGCGCCAGCGTTGGATGGAGGTGGACTGTAGTCTCCAGAACCGCCGATCGGAAGCATTGCAATGCATCTCGATCGTGCTGCACTAGTCCACATCCAAGAGCCAATGGTATGCGGGGTAAACTGCTAGCACGACGGGGACAAGCAACCTTCGTTCGTCCACTCACAGGTGACGGAGCCAATACCTCGTCGTGCGCCCAATCCAATTTTTTCTGAATAAAAGGCAGCGAAAAGGGGGAGCCAATCAGATCGAATAATGGGAAACTTTGAAGAGGTTTTGAAAGCCCGCACGGCAGACTTTACCTGCATTGTACGTTCCCGCTCCTCGGAGCCTTTGCGATGGGTTTCAGTTCGTGCAAGAGTAGATGCAGCGATGTGATCTATGGAGATCTGGAGGGAAGACCATTATGATTATGATTATCATCTGAGTCGTGCCGTCCGCGGAGCTCGAGAGTAGTGTCGGCGTCAGAGCTCTGTGAGAATGACGTCTGGCACAACGAATCGCATATTCCGAGCGTTCGAGCGGTCCGACAAGATTGTAACCGCGCGTAGAGAGGAGACGGCGTGACTGGCACCTGTAGTGTACATGGCATGAATTTAGTCAGACGTACTTCATGCAGTAAAGATATCTCAGACCTCCGAGCCGGGCGGGCTCCCCGGTCCTCGAGGGCAAAACCGCAAAAAACGAAGATGTACATGTAAGCCTTCTTCGCATGAGAACGAGAAACATTCCGAGGTTAAATAACTTGTTGCCACAAAGTGTCAGGATGTCAAGGTGTCAGTCAGTCTCGGCGAGCGAGGGGATGGGGGACGACTGCTAAATTAGAAAGGAAGGGCATGGGTGCGAAAGAATGCAGAGGAAAGTGTGTCCTGATCATGATCATAGGAAGCACGCACGTTATGAAGAGAGCTGATACTGCAATCGAAGCTTGAAACCCCCACGAGAGCCGAAGGGGCGGCGAGGTGACCCTGGTTGAAGCGAAACGCTGGTCGGTACCTCGACTTCGACTCGCAAGCCTCGGCGCACGGCCTGCGTAGAAGATGACACTCGAGGATAATACGAACGCAGTTCACTGACGTCCGTTTGATCGCACTTGAAAGAGTCTGTTCGCAGGTCCCAGGCCTATCGCTGCCGTAAATCCATCGACAACCGCACCCTGCGGGGAAACTTGTTTTGCTTGGATCCACGAGCCAGACGTGTAGTTCAGTCCTCGCCGCGTTGCACGAATCCAGAAAGCGGAACAAGACAACCGAGCAGTTCAGGCTTCTTCTCTGCACGGCTGCAGAATGTGTGCATTTATAAGCCATGCTAGGGACGAAGCTGTAAGTGAAGGATCAGCCAAAATAATACTGGAGTCGTAACGAAGGCGGCGAGTGCTTACTTACGCGTCCCCGCTCTGTCCTATAAACGCAAATCACGAATTCAAACGCGCCGCGTGACAGACGCCTCGCGCATAAAAATGCTTAAGCGCCAGATCTCGCGCGGCCGATCATCATGAACATCATGTAACGAAGGAAATTCGTCTACGCCTGTCATCCTAATTGCGACGTTTTGGCCCACTCCATCGAAGTACGTTGAGTTGACTGCCGAAGTTCTGCACATATTTTCAACATCGTAGCATTCGCCACCGTTACAGATATGCTGAAACATCATAGAACTCTGTCAAAATCTATAAACGAGCTTCGTAGAAAGTACTCACGAACAGAGCCGAAAGGGACGCCCCAGATATCGCCGTCACATTCTGTAAGATCGCAGCCAACACGCTTGAGTCTGGGAAAACCTGAAGTTTACAATCTGACAGACACAATCATCTCTATAGTCAGCAACTCGTCGAGTACGCGAGACGGAAATGAAAGAAAACTTTCGCACCGCAGAGTTCGATGACGGCATCTCGGCGTTCAGATATTTCGCAATGGAGACACGAAGCTCGTCGCCCTTCGTAGCACGCATGCAGTATCCGTAAGATTCGACCTGAAAGCTTGAAGACGTCTGATCGGCAGGAGTAGGATGAATAAAGGCGAAGTCGATCCAACGAAACGTCCACATGAACGCCGTCAAGGGATTACAGTATTGCTATTCAATAGTAAGCCAATCAGTAAGTAACCTTACTTCAGTACGAACTGGGAAAATAACGTACGGGCGTCCACGCGATCCTACACAATCCTTTATCCAATTATCCATCCAGAACATTCGACATCGTCGCCAAATGAACGCGCAAACACGGTGATCGCCTGTAGCTTGGGCCGCCGTTGAAGTTACGCGCGTTTACGACACCTATCCGACCGCACGGCATGGTGTCCATCCCCCGCGTTACGGTATATAACCTTGCAGAAGCAGCATTTCAAAGAAGTGAAGGAGATGGAGCGCGCGCCCGCGATGAAAAAAGGCCTACGCTATGACGGTAGAAATGCCACATAAATAATTCCCGCGGCGCGCCGACTTTTCCGCAGCGCAACTTCGATTCCCGCAGCGCAACTTTCCGCAACCTCGTAAAAATTCGATTTTCCATGTATTTGTAGCGTTCTGGTGAAAATAAAATATTTATAAATTACTGTGCGGGTAGAGGGATGCCATAATGAAGCTCAAGAAGTCCTTGAAAGGTACACAAGAGGAATCCAAGTCGTACTCTTCTGTATTCGGATCTGCAACATATATGCCACTTTTTTCAACGTTTTGGGATCTACATGTATTACGATCTCTGTGAGAATACATATAGCTCGTAATGCTTTCAAAGTACCTCTTTTAAAATTGTTTTCTACGTCAGATCGTAGTTCAATCACGCCTCGACTACTTCGGACAAGAATCGGAAATTCATGTCTAAACGTAGCCTAACGCCGACTCACCGACTTCAGCCGAGTTTCGGCTATCGGCACATTTGGCAGCCGTGTCGCTTCTGGAGCGAAATTAGGGAGGAAAAGTTATAAATCATGTACGGTAAAGCGATGTGATCAGGTGAAATTCAAGGGAGCTACGCTCAAAAGTATAGAAATGCATGAAAAATCGAATTTTTACGAGGTTGCGGAAAGTTGCGCTGCGGGAATCGAAGTTGCGCTGCGGAAAAGTCGGCGCGCCGCGGGAATTATTTATGTGGCATTTCTACCGTCATACTACGCGATTCCGTGTTCAGCCCGCGACAAAGGAGTGTGCAGGAGGTGCCCGCTTTGTCGGACTCGGAGAGTAGGCAGGCGTGCTTCATTGTGCTTCGGAGAGGCACGCATCGATTCGTTCTAAAGTTCAAGGCAGAGGTGTTGCTTCGCGAAGAACGTCGACATTATCCACCAAGTTGGCATACAATCAAGAGACCGTCAGCTGGCCGAGAAGAGAGTCAATATGGCCATTAGAGAGCCAAAGCCGGGGAAGAGCCTTCAGGTAATGAAATCTGCCATCGTGGTCGTGGTTCAAGAAGATTGGACGAAAAAATCGCGTGTCGCGGTCACGCCGCTGCCGCGTCACCCTGGTTTGGACGCGTCACGGTCAACTTGAACGCGATCTCTACCATTCCACAACCTGACGTGAACAGACATTGCGCGAAACATGAGCACCATCCATCCAACGGGCATAACACTCACCTCTCCGCACCCGGCGACACATGGATCATCGACGTCTCGCCGGCTCAGGTTCAACCTCCTCCTCATCTAACAAATTGACGTTCACTTTACGCCACGTCGGTGACAACTTGGACCGAGGCTCGTTGGCGTATCATGCATCATGATTCACGATGTAGTAGGAAAGCCAGGTATTAGCCAAAGTTCCGTTGGTAAGGTAAGTTCATTGTTTTGCCGTGGATAGGCTCGCTCATTTCTTTTTCCTATCGACACCAGGTCTTTTCTTAGGCATCCCTGGTGTTAATATGGTTGGTTGGTACGCAAGATCCAAGCGGATCCTCCCACCATATGACGCCCCGATCGTGAAAGTAATTACAGCAGATTGGCGAGCCAGTGCACAGTGCACACCCACCGTGCTCTAGTCATCTTACGACGCAGGTATCTTCGCAGTACTTCTGGGATTGGCGTTACCATTCTTGCGTCTCCGTACCAAACCTCATGCAAATTTTTCGGTAAGCACCGCCTAATTTTCTGCATTGGTTTCGCTCTCACTTTCTTTCCCTCTCGTTCTCGCGCGGACGCCTCCCGGGCTCAGAGCACCGAGCAGGCTCGCGACACAAATAAAGTCGATTCATCATATAAAGAAAAACTATTTTCGGGCTTGCGAAGCGGGTGCTTTGCTTACAGTAACCTAAATCACCGACAAAATCCTATTCCCTGTATGTGCGGACGCCACTCTCACTTTCCCCTGTCTCTCCGCGCGCAGTGCATCGACACAAGGACACACAAGGACCCCTCATTGGCAACTCAAGCTAAACATAGCACTCCCATGTCTATTCCAAGCCCGATACGAAGACATAGACGCTCCGATCCCAGCTCCAGTTTCCAGCCGGATGGTGCATAACATCGTTGATTTGATTTTACAGACGACAAGACAAGAAAAATTTGGGCGCAGTCAGATCTGGGGAGGGCGACTCCCTGCGATCCTCTATCTCTTGCCTCGGGCGTCAAGGAGTAATTCAACGGACGTCCGATGACATGCGGTGCGCGCAGAGGTACGTTACACAAACCCAAAGCTAGACTGCTTGGCGGCTGATGATATACGTACATGCATGCGCTCAAGTTCAAACTTCAAGTTGCCAGCGTACGTACAGCGTCGGCCATCTCCATCTCCAGCACTTAGGCATTTCCCTTCTCTTCTCTGTGACGTCCTATGCCCCGCCCCCTGACCCGCTGTCGTGTTTCCCGGCAGATCTTTGGAACACGTCGCTCACATGCGTTCACATGCCCGGTGTGTTCTTTGTTTTCTCCTTGACGCTGAATGAAAGATTTCGGTCGGACGGGCCACCTCGCTGTAAAGATCCGCTTCTATCTAATACACTGCCGGGGTGGCGGCGAGCGCCATGCTGTACATACAGAACTGCTTTACTTGAAATGAAGACAAAGAATCGATACGGTCAGGAATCCTCTTTCTATTCCCATATCCTGCTGCGCTCACTCAGGATCACCAGACCATGGCCAGTAAATTCAGTAAACTCGCCGGAACCAAAGTGCCTTACGCAAACCACGCAACGACCATCACCCGCTCCCCCACTCACGTAACATCACGCGTCACGTTTGCTGCACACAAAGTTAGCGTTCTTCTCTCTTTCTCTTTTACTTATAAGAATTCAATGCAACGAGCGGAGCAGGCGGGAGAATGCCGATGATACCGATACCGTGATACTGTGACGGCGACCGCAATCTGGACTAAGGCAGCATCGAGTTAGTCGAGGAACCATAGGTAATACAAGTCCGACCGCGCGCCCACAAAGTCATACAAATAATTCACGGCGAAACAGATTTGATATTCCTTTCGAGTTCTTCCACCTTTTCCCTCCAAGCCGACAGGACGGAGCGCACCAAGACGGATAAACATACAGAGCGTAAAGCGAATTTCGAGAAGGGAGCTAACCCGATCTACTGAAACTCGTCGATCACTGCTCCACCTCTCCGTCGTGGCGTTTTTTCATTTTCAATCTTCCATGCACACTCCAGCCATGCTGCTCTCAGCGGTCAAGTGCGCAGTAAATTGACCATGATCGGCATCCGTTCAGCTAATCGTCCGGGCTATAATCACATGAAAAAGATAGGAGTATACATTCAGTAACAACTTCGACTTTCAGTAAGTAGCTGACCGGTATGGGAACTTCTAAAATTCGTTGCATTACCAATATCAAATCGCCAGACAAGCGCCTAGACTGCAACGAGTCCCTACCCGAGAACATACGTAACGCCCTGTCCTAACGCCTAACACCTCCTCCATAACCGACGTCAAACAAAAACACGGACCTGCAAGCCAAAATGCGTAACTCGTAACAGCCTATGCCACGCGACATCGGAATTTTGGACAAAACGGTACTGCAGGCACGGCGATCACGAGAAAGAGAAAATAGACTGTCAGACGGACATGATTGAAGAAGAGAGAAAAAACGACCCTACTTCGTGTCTTGCATGTACAACTCGAGGATAGAGTTTTTTTTTGGTCGTATCACACTCGCTGTGTTGGGAGAGGGAAAACTGTAGACATTCCATGCAGGTTCTAAAGTCTAGGCTGATGTACACCAAAGTATTGAAGGGGGGCTTGAATAGCGCGTCTATTGGTGGTGGTGCACTGAAATGGCGTACATAGATACATAACATGCATACATACTCGTGGACAAAAACCAAAAAGAAGACATGAACCACGAAGGGCAACTGTAAAGAATAGAACAGAAGAAACGCGTCAAAAGGCGATCGAACAAGCAAGAGCGACGTAGAAACAGCAAAGCAAGACAGCGACGACGACAGAGAAGAGAAAGGGTACGTGAATGGATGCAAAAAATTAAGGTGTATATGGATAGTGGTGGTGATAGTAGATGTGGTAGATATTTGTTTGCGATAAATAATAGCTGAGATGGTTGTTTGCTGTTCGACGAGATGATGATGCTGGTGAGGATGGAAATATGGTACTGGGCGAGAGATTGGTGGGACAATGCGAAGAGGAAAGATTAGAACGTTAACGTATACGGAGAACCTTGTATGGAGCGGAAATATGAACTGATAGATAAGGAGATGGTGTGAGAATGAGCACGAGCAAACGCGAGAGGAGAAGGCAAGACAGTGACAGGCAGGGATGGATAAGAACGAGGTGAGGCAAGGCGAGCGCTTTGGTACGGTCGAGAGCGGGTTGAGTGAGGGAGCGGTCACGGCGATAAGGCCAACGGAGTGGGAGTATGAGAGTTCGAAAAACTTCCTTTCTCCACCCGCCAACTAAGACGAAGTCGAGAACCCCGAAGGCAAGCTAAGGTTTTATCGTCGCGTACTTGAAGGGATGGACGGACAAAAACGCCACGAAGTCGATGGCGTTTACGGCACCCGGGGACGGAGCGGAGGTGTTCAGGTCAAGTCGACTTGCCACCCGTCCTTCGAGCTTCGAGTTCGAACCTTTTTCCCGCTTTCGATTAGATTTGCAGAAGACGAAGGAGAGGGCTGCGAGAAAATAGCTGAGGCGGAACAACGAATGATGGTGAACAAGCCACGCGTCGAGTCCGAGTCGTCCGTGCGGTCGACCTTCTTCCAAGTTGACGGCAACACGGAGGGTGAGGGGGCCGCGATGCATCAATGCAGAGAACGAAGGGGAAGACAAAGCTCGCGCTCCAGAGATAGACGAAACGCGATGATGCAGTCACGGTGATCACAGCGTGAGCGAGTGGGTGGGTGCCAGAGAGTGGGCCTGACTGACTGACGCTCGATCGCAGAAGGCCATCAGGCAATCACGAACGAGAGAAGTCGAACCCCACAACCGCATACACTCATCCTCCTCGCTCGTCGCACTCGCACGCACCGACGCAGGCAACGGGATCCCAGGGCACGCCTCTCCCCCCGTCAAACGACAACAAGCACCGCACACCGTGACTGACTGACGTCCGACACACACATTACCAGGCGCTGCGCTGATGCATGATGATGAAGATGGGAGGGAAGGGGGGACGAGAGATACCCACCACCCGGACGTGAGTGTATGCGCGCCTGCGCACCGAGGATTCGCCGTAGAGCCGTCACTGTCGCCTTCTGCGCCGGCCACTGAAAGAAATGACCGTGACCGCGTCCGTGGACACGTCCTTCTTCCGTTCCGTTCGTCATCATCGCCTCCCTTCGTCACGCTCACCCTCTCTGACACATTGTGCGCCGGCACCTCGTATAGGCGCCGCGACGGCGCAAACACGAACACCGCTCCGGCCAGCCGACAGCAGCAGTAGCTGAAGCACGCACCATGCACGCACCCGCCACCCGCCAAAGCTCGGCTCGGACGAGGTGCTGCTAGGTCTTGACGACGACGCGGCGGGTATGCTTGCCCGCGCGTCTGCGCTCGGCGTGGGGCATGGGGCGGCGCCAGGCCTCATTCGGGTCGGAGGGGTCGTACGGCTCGGGGATCTGCTGGGGTCCACCCTCAGTGGAGGACGAGGACGCGGGTGAGCGTGCATGCGCGCCCTGCGGCGAAGGGTGAGACGAGATGCTCGAGTGCGCAGAGTGCGAGTGGTGATGGCCAGCATGGGGATGGCCTTGGTGGTGCATGGTGTGTTCGCGGTAGTGCTGCGGAGGGTTAGAGCTAGAGGGTGCCCCGGACGGGGTGAGCACGATGGGCTGGATGGCCTTCGTGCCAGGCGACAGTCGCTGGCCCTGTGCGGGGTAGCCGTGGGGGGCGGGCGAAGAATGGAGGCTCGCCATCGGTGCGTCTGGGTGCGACTGCTGTTGCTGCTGAGGATGTTGGTGGTGAGGAGACATGGGCATCGGGTGGGGGATGGCGTTGGGATGGGGGCCTGGCGGGTAGGACATGCCCTGGGGCAGCGGGGGCAGCGAGTGCTGAGGGGGCGCGACCTGGTTCTGGTACGCCTGGAAGGGCATCGGCCCTGCGCTCACAGGCGACTTGGCTTGAGCAGGGGCAGCATTACTCTCGCCCTCCTTGCGCACACGTACGATCTCCTTGCCCGCCTTCGCGAAGAAGGCGTGCTCCTGACGCTCGAACCAGCCCGACGTCGGTGTCGGCGCAGGCAGGCCGCGAGGAGAGCCTGGCGCTGGAGGACGCGTCGCAGGCGAGGGGGCGGGGAACATGCGCATGAGGTCATGTCCCGAGGGCGGGGGCGGGAGGTTCGACGGGCGGGGGTGGGCGGGGACGACGACGTCTGCTCATCGTAGGTCAGCGACGACGAAAATAGGAAGAAAATGAGGAGAAATAATACCGTGCAGTACGGAAGGGGACCAGGGTCTCGGCGGGGAGTCCATGTTTTGGATGGAATTATGGGTTGCTGGAGGTCGCACTTCTTTCGCTCGTCCAGGATTTATAGGATGCCTCTCAAAGATCTCAGATCTCGCCTTTTACGTCACTTAATGGACCCTGAGAACACCCTGTTACTATAGCCATTTCAGGACATCCTTAGGTAATGCAGGGAAAGGCAAGGTGCATCCCCAGGAACTTGGCGGGCTCGGATCCAGATTCACATCGTTTTTTCATTCTCCGCTTCCCATGTTTCATCTCCGCCTTAGCAACTTCCTCCTTCGATCTATCACGATCGGGCACTTTTTATTTCTTATTTTTATTTATTTTCAATTTCTATATTTATATCCTCGTCCCAGTCGACTACAGGTCTACGCGTAGCTGTTGAACACATACGTATAGGCTGTACTACGTCCTCCTCCTCATGTTCCTAAAGTCGTGCCCGAGCAACCGCAGATTAGCAGCGGATCTTCGTCTTCCCCCCTCCTCTTCTGTTCCCTCAAGATGGCACTATACCGCCATCAGACACCACAGCCTTCCCGGCTGCCTCATCCTGACACCAAGCTCTCTTTCTGCCCTCTCGCTAATTATCAGAAGTCAGAAGAAGCCTCGATCGACCTCTCCCGATCAAAGCAAAAGAAGACGCTGAAAATTTTTGTTTATTCGCCGTCGTCTCGACCACGACCTCACCGAGTCGCTCGTCACAGTCGTCGTCACCGGCTCCAATGTTCTCCGTCAGGTTCACTCGTTTGCGACATATGCCATCGTTTGATCTGACATCTCGAATTTTGGCTCGAGCTCTACTTCCTCCTCAAAAAATATGGGACGGCCTCCTGTTTTCAACTTCGCCGTCTCTGCTTCCGGTTCGAATCTCGATTCGTCACCATATCGTTTTCCCCCTTGCCTTTCACATCTTCGTTTTGGAGCGATAACAACTTCTTCAAGCGTATCTTCTGTACTAGGGCTCCAACCATTTTATGAACGTGCAGCATTGCGCACCCTCCGAAAGGGATAAACCGCGTTAAAACGATAAAACTCTACTCCACGCCCCTCAGGAACGTCCACACACCTTTCGAGCCTTTCAATTTTGATCCCGTCTCCCCCAACCGTTGACGGGGACCGCTTCCCCCAGGCGGTATCTTCAAAGACCCAGCGCCAAAGATCAAAAGCAAACAAAAGAGAAAGACAGCATGTTCGACTCTGATCCACCCTGGAGGAGGAGCATCCTGGATCTCTCTCGATGGAGGCGCCGGCGGGCCGCTCCCCGCTCGCTTCCGTCCTGTTGCGTGCAGAAAAAAAATCATCAACCCATCTCTTTTTCCTTTGTGACGATCCTACGCGACGACTGTCCATCTGCATCTATCTCGGCTCTCTCGTACGGTATCACTCCGTCACGCTATCGTGAACATTCTTCGGCCTCGCCCCCTTACCATACTGCGAAATTTGGATTTGGATTTCCTTGATGCCCGTCCTTCCTCGGTCAGAAGCGACGTCAACGAATTCGAACTCTCTCCTGCTTCTTCTTCCGCCCCTTGACGCAAATCATCAAGACGTTCCAATTCGCCCCGAGCCGAAGACAATAGATGAAACACGAACGAAACACATCCGAACGCGCTTCGTCGCGCGCGTCGATCGCTGTCACGGGCGTTTGCTACCGACGTCGCCTTCGTCTCCGCGTCGTCGGGGTCGGGGTCGAACGACGCGAACAATGAAGCACGCGCCGTCGGCTTCTGAATTTCTTAAGCGCTAATCGTATGGGGATCCGGGAGCTCTTCTTCCAAGATTCAAGACAATGGAAAGCCGTATCCCTTGGGTTGATCATCTTGACGAAAGAATACGAGGTTCAAGCTGGCCGGGAACTCCTGAATGATCCCAGTATTTTTCCGTTTTGATTGATAGCTCATTGTCTTGCAAATTGACTGACTCCTCTCGACTCCAGTCAAGCATCTGCTACGGATATTCGAGAACGGAGAACTCCGAGTCCGGGCATGCATCACCACCTCGCCAACTCCAAAGCATCCCTTTATGCCGTGATCTCTTTCGCTCTACGCGCTTCGCTACGCGTCAACACGCGTGGCTCCGGACGATCGACGCGAACGCGTCCCTAATGAACGCGTACCTCAGGTTTCCAACCCGCAGCGACACGCGCGTCACCCAGCTCGCCGCGCCGACGCACATGCATATCCACGCGCCGAGCCGTCCTACGCGAACGGCGCGATCAGTATACGCGACCCCTCTCTTTTCGTTCGGGTTCGGCGTCATCCTTGATCGCGCGCGGCTATGCGCATACAGGTGGGTTTAATATGAATTCGTCGAATCATCAGGCGGGTATATCATATCGACAGGACTGAGCAGGCATGAACTTGGAGCTTTCTGGTTGGAGTCAAGCGATGATCAGCGGCGGCCGACGACGATCCGACAGCCTGCCAGTGAGCGAGAGAGGGGCGGATGCGCGTGCGTGCGTCACGGTGCATACATCGCGTTTTCTCCTACATTATCTCGATCGCTCGCCGGCAGAGTCAGAAACAAAAAGATCGAGTCGAGTCAAGGGGAGGAGAGATGCACGAGGGGGACACGAGGACAGGTACGCCGGCACAGGCTACAGGTCTATCATCATCATCGCGCGATAATGGTTAACGGAGCAAGACAACAGCAGGTGCGTCGTACATATGGATCCATACTCCTTCCGCACATGCGCTGAGCAAAGCTTGATCTCGCGCCGATACGCGTACGATACCGATGCGATAGGGATACCAGGAATACCGTGACAGGGGATTTTAGATTCAAGTTTGTCGGCCGTCCGGCCTCGAGGCGCCATGCACTACTGGCGAACAAACTACAGCACTAGTGCGTTGCGTACTTCCACTGGCGCAAAAAATGACTGTGCCCTCCCGACTCCGAAAGGAATCTGTCAGTGTCATACGTCTCTCAAGCGCAGGTTCGTCGATGCCGTACGGATTGCGCGTCTTCAAGTTCACTAAGCTTTCACTCGCTGGCACGACTTCAAGTTCCTTCCAGCCCGCCATTGTCACGGTGCGTGAGTCTACTCTCAACTATTTCTATTTTTTTCCGGCCATTTCGCTCAGGCTCGATGCCAAGCTCATTCATCTATCTATTAGGATCTATCCATCTATTCATCTATCTCGCCGAGGTCTATACACACATAGAAGATGGACGAGTTCGTGTACGTGGATTGTTAGACCAGACCAGCATGCCGTCACGATCACGATCGTCCTCACACACCGGGAATGCACACGACACGAGAACGACGTACCGACGAAAATAGGATATTGGTTGGACGCCACCGTGGTCTGTATTCGCGTCTGCATCTGGTGTGTATGGTTTATGGTTAAATCGCATGGACGAGAGTTTAGAGGACCGAAGCTAACGCCAACGTTATGGGTACCACAGGAACGCGTTACGATTACGGTTTTCAGCGAGACAGGAAGCAAGAACCAAGAAGCGTATCTGCAACACTCACTACTTATTGGAGCACCGCGGCGTCGTACTGGCTTGCCGTTGTATCCCACTACTTCAAAGCTTCTCGAGACACGAAGACAAGTTGGAAAGAAAGGAGAGAAAGGTATGTAACTTTACGGGCAACAGGCGGGTCCGAGAAATAATTCTGGGGGGCTCCGAGCTTGAAGTCCAGACTTTCAGAATGGTGTTCGTCAAGTTTCGATCGCGGTCATTGTGCGCAACGCAGTTCGACGTGTCGCCTTTGGCAATGTTCACTTGCTGCAACCTTGAGCTTCGAGCCTTCGAGCCGGAACCTCAGTTTTCATCTTTCCCCACCCCGTCAGGCATCTGCTACTGCCGCTCCTTGGTCCTCTCGGTACTTCCCATCATTGCATGGTACTGCACAGGGAAAGCACGAGCATATATCTCAAATCTGTACACAAAATATTGCTTGGTTGGCGCTCGAGGACACGCAAGCATGCACTCGTTGGCATAACGTGTACGTTGTGCATTTACCGCAACGCGTCGCCAACCGATCGTCGTCCCCTCCTCCCCTGTTGGCGCTTCATATGTTCTGCATATGGTGGTCGTAACGGTAGCCGACACAATCCTCGATCCTCGCTCAAGTCCTACTTCGTGTGTGTGTATGCACTAGCACGAACTTCGTTCGACGTCACGGGCCTCCCTTTTTCGTAACTTACAGTATATTTTGCACGCGCAGCATACTCTTCTAGTACCCGTGGCTGTAGTAGTGGCAACGCTGTACGAGCGCTGACACCGTGACTGACATTTCGCGCACTACGCTAAAACAAATTGTGAAGACATAAAAAGGTCTGTGGTACGCAGAGCTTTATATAAGGAAACTGATCTTCTCCTTCCTCCCCACTCACTTACGCGTTATTTAGTGTTTACAGAGAAGAGCAAAGCATTTACGGCAAACTGACTGACTTGCTGACTTGCTAACACTATGTGACAGAATACGGAGAAAGATCGTCGACCGAGTCCTTATAGACCGAATGGCCCTGTAATAAATCAGCGGCGCGTCTCCAACACCTTCAAACGTTTCGATTATACGTCTGGCCAACGTTCATCCAACGCGCGCTCATGCTGGGAGAGGAAATGAAGCATCCACCACCAATGTAGGTTTGTCTCCTTGCTTGTATGCCGCACTCCGTATTCATCCTTAACTGATCGATATCCATTTTTCTTCTCTGCCGCACGTCTCAAACGTTGCCCGAGACCCCCGACGTGTACGGAGGAATAAACAAAAAAATCAGCGACAGAGATTTGGAGGGGAAAGCGTAACGCCAGAGCCAGAGTGCGGTGCGGTGCGCGCTCGGCTCCCTTTGGTGTGCCGTTACCGCGACGTTCGAGGAGCTCCCCCTCCGGCGGGTGACGCTCCACCCAGAACTCGACAAGCTTTTCTGCCGCCCGTTTTTATTATTCGGCGAAATAACGATTCGATTCGGGAGACGCGGATCCTCGCCGAATGATTGCTAGTACAAGGAGGCGCACACGGCGAGTTGCCATTGCTAAGGTGCGTCTCATGACTGCTTTCGTGCATAACAAATTCGAACAACAAGACAACGTATATTACACCTGTCCACGGGTTCGTCCTCCAGCAGCCACTCAGGAGACATGCGACGACTTTGATATTAAATATCAATATTAGCATTCGTCATCGCCGAACCGTAAACCAAGGGCGCGGCGAAATGTGATCTGCCCTTGCCTTCCTGAGTATCTTCCTCAGAAGGGAGAGAAGATCGCAATCGATGAGTCATGCGCGGAGCAAAGGACGGTTTCTGGCTGTGCTACTTCAAGGTTGCTGCCTGGCTGGTTCTTCGCACATCTCCGGTACCATCATGGCTTATACCACCATCTCCGTTTCTCATCTTCTCCCCATCTCCGTCGCCCCGAGTTTGTGATCATGCCGCATCTGGGTGCGCGTCGACGATGGCGATACCGAATTTTGAATTCGAAGCGTATGTAAGTATACGCGCTGTATATTTCTGAGACGGGATGCAGGACGATTGAAGGCAGAGGCCGGAAATGGTATTATTTCGTTTTCGTACTAATATATTGCGCATACAGTCACTCGCTCGCTGACTCTTTTAACGTTCTGGACTATAGAGCTCTTCGATTACGGAACAAAGACGGAGACTTCCCCTCGCATATGATTTTGTTCCTACCGCGCTGGCATCCGACGAAGCCCATCGATACGGTCTTCTCCTGCACATTCGGGACACTTCTCCATTTCTCGTCTCGCCCTTGTGTTCGCCCCGATTGCTCGCGCGCATTCATCATGCAGGCTGAGCTTCCAATGAATTCATGACAATTCATCTCCTCCGCTCGCGTCCCTCTCTTCACCCCTCGTCCTCGTGTCCTCCAACTCTCGCCACAACTCTCCCCGCATTTCCGCTTATCCCGTCTACGATGCATCATCGTGATATCGGCCAATGGGACGGTTCATTCATTTGGCCACCGTGACCCGCACGCGTTGTTGCTTCGGATTCGACAAGGTAGACTTTCATGGACGATCGAAACTCGCTTCTCGGCGTTCTCTTCCTTTCTGTAATTGCGCTCGCCTCCCCCCGCCGCTCATTTTACATCTCGCCGGCTGCATCCGCGGAACTCGTCGGAGGGAAGACTCAGACTCGAAGAAGGCACGATCCCGTTGATTAGACGGATGCCCCCAGACTCCTACCCAGTTCGCTACAGCCGTTGAGGCTCTCTCTCTCATTCTCTCTAACGCGTAATCCATATTACGTGTGTCACGTGTTTTACTTTTCCGAGGTTTATGCGAGTAATCTTGTGGAGAGAGCCACGGCTGTAACGACTGGCACTTTTGGTTCGGCTATTTTCTCGCTTATTTTGCTTGACAACGTCGACGGGCCTCAAAGCTCTCTTCGGAATCGCCCGAGGGCCACGAAAGAACAAAAGGACATAAAAAATACACATAGAAAACAGACATTGAAAAAAACAAACATCCCATGACAAACAACGGGCAAAAAGCCCAACAAGAGGTAGGCCAACCACAACCCAAAAGGCGGCAAGGAAAACGTCAACCAGCAACAACGACGAGCAAAGCAAACCAATCCAACGACCAAAATCGAAGTCAAAAAGCATCAAGAAAAAAGAAAAGAAAGCACGCGAAAATTTGAAAAACCCAAATGAAATCCAAGATGTCTAACATTCAAAAGATAAAGTACACCACCAGAATACACCTCAAGAAGCGCCTTCGTGGCCCTCGGGCGATTCCGAAGAGAGCTTTGAGGCCCGTCGACGTTGTCAAGCAAAATAAGCGAGAAAATAGCCGAACCAAAAGTGCCAGTCGTTACAGCCGTGGCTCTCTCCACAAGATTACTCGCATAAACCTCGGAAAAGTAAAACACGTGACACACGTAATACGGATTACGCGTTAGAGAGAATGAGAGAGAGAGCCTCAACGGCTGTAACGAACTGGGTAGGAGTCTGGGATGCCCCATCCCTTCATCAACAATTACAACAACGACATCTCGGACTCGCTGCTGTCCGTCTGCTGCTGAGCAAAGCGATCTTCTTCTTTCGAAAAGAAGGTGCGTCTATTTATTCTTCTCAAATACCCAACAGCTGTCTGGGGTTCGGTTCAATGCCAATGCAGGCTTTGATGAATGATGACGAACGCGTTTGATTCCGCACTCACGTCACACTATACTTACAGGCAAGAAAGGACCCATCGACGCGTCCGTCAACGGAAAAATAGTAGAAGAGATGGCAAGCTTTTTTGCACTTCCATCACGGCCAAGGGGAAGATAAACTCCTCCGGCCAGACGGTAACCCATCCCGGGGGTTTGCTCCTACGCAAAGTCAGTTCCCCCCAGCTCGATGATTCTCGACCGTGGCGTGCCCACGGCTCGGTCAATTTGTCAACTCACTGCTAATATTACCGTAGAGCGCACCATCCGTCCGGTCTGCGTCCTACGGTGTATCATCGCCCGTCATCCGAAGTTGCATTAGCACACCTATATATTGCGCACACATCACTGCCGTAACGTCTCCCCCTTCGACGCCTTACACGCACCCCACGCACAACTGGCACGGCCGTTCTCGGCGGGTGGACCCTTGCGAAGAAATCGACGGATAGAGTAGGGGCTGGCATATGCAGGCGTGGGCAGCCCCTTCGAAATCTAACGCTGTGACTTGCGAACGAACGCTCGCTCTCTCGTAAAGTTTGTATCTTTTATTTTTATTCTCTCGGCTTTTTGATTATACACGAAAACCTCTTCTTTTTTCCTCTTCTTGAAGTTCTCCTTTGATTTCCTGCTGATCACGATGCATCCGAGTCCGAGATCACGTACGACAGCGCGCGGGTGCGGCGAGGCGATATACCGTTCACAAGACGCATCGATTGACAAGGCGACGGACGGATTTAGCGGCTGTGTTCTCTTGTTGCGCGTTTGTTGGATTGCATATGCGGAGTATCGTAGGGTGAAACTAGGACATCGTGGGCCTCACATGTTGCTTGCGCGCACATGCGACCCCCACAGCGGATCGGCTTTTCTGTGATCGAGTCGGCTCGATCATTACCGTGACAAGACCTTCCTCGACAGGCGAACGCTTCCATTGCTGCAATTTCAGCAGATAAACATCTCAGGCCCGGTCGCGCGACGTGTGCGTTGTCGAATGGACTTCGAGTTCATTTTCAAGTAATGTGGTCTCTCGTGACACGTCTTCGCTCCAATAATTTCAAGGTGTGTGTATCTGGGACCAATCGTCGCTTGTCGTATTTGGCAAGTTTCAGTCCGTTGATGAAACAAGCCTGTGAGTGCATCTGCGCGCCAATGTGCACATCTACGTACTCATGATATCGATGGCGCTCATAAGTAGATTTATGAACACGCGGTGCGAGATCATGCCTGTCGATAGGTTTAATCAACGCGAGAAATGAGGAGGAACACACAGGAAAGACGCACACCGGTTCGGTACTGACCTCTTCCTACCGCCGATGCGAGTGCGTCCTACACGTCTTCAATGAACAAGACGACTCCCCCGATGGTTCGTGGCGCCTTTTTCATTTAATTTTGCGGGCGAGGAGGACTTACAGTGACCGCTACTCTGTTGCACTGCCTACCTCTGAACGAGCGAAATGAATGAGTTCAGACGCACATGTTTGCTTCGAACGCTGGGCCGTGAGCGGAACGAAGGATGGCGCGAATTTAGCCTCTTTCGCATTCGATAAGTATCGTTCGCTGAAATTCGTCTTCGTTTTCAGCTTCATCATGCCGGAGATGACAGTTCGCGGTAGCAAAGGGCCTCGTGCCAGTACACCCAAGCCCCAAGTCCGAGGACGCGGGAGGTATATATTTTAGGGCATCATCCGCGAAAAATGAAGAGACGACGTTTTCTCGAGAACGCGGACCTGGAGAATGTATTTAAGGACTCTATATGCGTCCGCCTCCTCGTCGGGGTCGTTCGAAATGTCTGGTTGAATGATGGACAATAGGCAACAAAGTTACGTACTGTCAGAGGCTGTCGAGCACAAGCCTGAACATAAGCTTTAGTTAGAGAATTCTTGGGTCGGCGTTTTTATTTTGGATGCGCTCCTGGCGTCCTGTATAGTCTCCTGTGGGCTCGGGTGGATATTCAGAGGACCCTGAGAGAGAGACACCGATTTTATGCCTCTCCAGGCTTAGGGCGGAGCCGAGGCCCCTGGCTATCTTCCTCAGTCCGACGATCGCCACCACCCCGGAAACTGGTGTCGACGTGGTTAGAGAGAATTCAAACCGAATGCATGGGGCGCTACACACTGACGATGGTTTCTGCGCGTTCTCGCGACTCGGTGTCAAAGAAGAAAGGAAGGGGGAGAAGAGGAACGACGAACTGGACAGCCTGAGTCCATCGCTGAGGCAGAGAGGCTGAAGCTACGGCGAGAACGCGATCAAAGATTCATTCGTTCATTCATCAAGGGCCTTAAGATGGGGTTTCGCTGGCTTGTCGTGCGTGCTCCCTGGCGAGGCGAGTCGGTGGATTCCACGATGACATTGCCCTCGCCCTTCGCGTGCGTTTGCCACGGAGATACGGTAGGAGAGAACGCACTGGGTGGCAGAGAGGGTTCGCTTTAGCATTATTTTTGCTTTCGTTCGCGAGGTTCGGTGCCTTATGCTTGGGTTGCTTGGATGCGTGTTACGTTGTCTGCGCTGGGAAGATGGGGAAAGGAAGGAGCAGCGATTTCTGGACATCAGAGTTGGTTCAGATGCCGGACAGTCGCACCATACGCCCCACCGTTCGTCCCCCCATCTATGCGTCCATGAGAAAGAGAGGCTTGTAAAAGCACTCGCTGTTTTGTAATGGTCCCGCAGCGTTCGGACCTAATCCTGTAGAAAATCCGTGAGTGTTCAGAGCAAAAGGCCTTGTTAGCAGCGCTCACACTAGCAGCGGACAGAAGAATAGCCAGCGGCTTTACACACCTACAAATTTGAAATACGCGTCGTATTCACGCCTTAAAAACGACGAGCTAAGACTCACCGTTCGACGACTAGAACGCGACAACGCGGTTGGTAAACGCCCCAGAGAAGTGACGAAACGAGGCGGTGCAGGCTACCTCCGAAAGAGGCAATAATTTAGATCTCCGAATCCGCGGTGATTCATTAGAAGAAGATGCCGAGTTCGGCGAGACAAGGATAACTGTGCAGATGACAGTTCTTCTCGTCCCATGCTTGTCGGAGACCAAACACGATCATGATCGAGCGACGATCGGTTATCCCCGCCCGTTCCTAATTTGAGTTTTTAAGTTTCTTGCAATACTTTGTTTTCATTCCCACGCCCTGAATGGTTGATCCTTTTTTTCCAGCCTTTTCCTTCGCTTTTTGCAACCTTTGCTTTCGACGACGACGACGACGACGACGAAGTCATCTCAGCGACAACGAGCAGGAGACATATTGATCTCGAGGCGATGTTTCGACGGTTTCATGGCTATCGTCGGTCCGAGTTCTCTCAATTTGTCAAGTCACCGCAGGGCAGCGCTTCAACTCCGGTTTGCGCTGCGATCTTCAAGCTCGGGCTGTCGGTAGCTTCGTCTTCGGCATGCCTTCTCCTGCTCTTCCAATGGAGTCAAGAAGGTCATCCAATCGGTGTGTGCGTGGCTCCTTCAAGTTCACCCTGTGTTCGCTCAAGTTTCCCCCTGATGTGAAAAGTTTCACGAGTACGTACCAATCCGTCACAGTGCAGGTGTTCGAAATCTTGAATCGATGATTACTCACCAACGACACATTTGGAATGAACATCTGTACGTGAGCTCTCCCAAACTTTCCATCGACTCGGCGAGTGTGACTTTCGCTTATCGTGGTCAACCCACCACTCCACATCCACCAACAGACCACATCAGACCGAACAAAATCCGTGTCCGAGAACATCGAGGGACGCGTAAAGTTGCACGCGCACCAGGGTGGGGTTTCATAAACTGCACTCGAAAGTGTCGACGAGATAGTACCGAGTGTATGGCGAATTTTACTTCACGTCGACGCTTCTCATGTTCACCGTATTGTCAGGTCTCTTTCTTATCTTCGGCCGACGAACGTACATGCATCCTGCATCATGTTGCCTGTGGATCTACAAGACGTCGAATTCACTCCGGAACCACTATCCTGGGGTTTGGGTCATAAGGTGTCGTCGGACAGCTCGTCCCCAGTGCAATATTTATCAGCTGATTGTCGGATCTTCAGCGCTGCAGTGAAGCAACCAGTACGACCTCCCACGAAAGGAATTTCGTAACTCTTGCGACATCGTGGCAGAGCCTTTTACCATTAGACGCTGTCGTTGTCACCAGCCGAGCCTAATGATTACCGGTGGACAAATGTCCTCCAAGCCGATAACGAGACCAGGACGACAGTGTGGAGATAAATCGAACGGATCGTCCCTTGCAATAACAATGCAGCACGCCATCCTCGCAAGATGTCCCGAGGAGATTTTGCATTGAACCTCGTCCTTGCGCGATAGCGACGATTAAACCCCTTGATAATCTCCTGGGCATGGGCGTGCACCTCGACATGCTCTGTCGGCGCGAAATCAAAATAATCCTTGCTTTGGTTGGTCTGGGACCGTAAAGTGTTCTATCAACTCACAGAAGCTTGGCCCTGATGTTACTTTTCTTCGCAGCTGGCTTTGTGGCGGCGGCTATGAGCTTGTAGCCGACCATTTCCTATCAGGCCAATACCAGTCGAGCTCCCAAGAATCGACTGGCCCTTGCAATTGTAGTTTCGAAGCGGAAATGTGTCTGGCTCAAGATTCACGATCGACAGGTATTTGACTAGGTTTGGGTCGATCCTGCATCTCAAAAATTCGCTTACACCCGCTACAAGACTCGCGTTTGCCTCGATTTCATTGGACTATGCTCGAACTTGGCTCGTGCTGCTCTTTGGTAAACTGGTTATCATCTTCTATTCCATTTCTCGATTTTAATTTTTTTCTTTGTGAAACCTTTTTCTATGAGGTCCCAATCGACCAGGAACGAATCTACGCTTCAAGTGCCCTTAATGGGGTTCACGACCAAATCGACGTCCTCCATAGCGGATAAACCGTTCTCTGATCATGTTCACAACGCCAGGGACGATCCTGGAGCTCTTACTTGGTACCTTCCTCAAACGTCATTTCGAGCCATGCAACAGCCTTGCGCCTTCCTTGGAAAACTCTGCGATAGCCAAGCCCCACCCAAACGATGTCGCATCACAGCCTTTCGTTTGCATGTAAACGTGCGTCCTTCCTATTCACACCAACGCCAGGGTTACTGAGGAGCTTCTCATTCGAGAGCTTATCTATATTAGCTGTTCTGCATTCAGCAACCGACGCGATTTCATTTCGATTGAGGACGGCATCCCGCCTTTCACATTTCAGATGCCTGGTGGAGTACGACCCGCACTATCCAGATAACTGTAAATCATTCAGTGCGAGAAGTCGACGTCGTCGAAACAGGCACGCCCCCCATACGCCTGGCGATTTCGCGTACACTTACTTTCGTCAAAGCATAGCCTATCTTTGAGCCATTCGACAGACACACGGTCGCGCATGTTACGATAAACGTGAGTCCCTCAGTCGCAGAATCTTTCAGGTGTGATACTTTCGAGCGCAATCTGTCAGTCTTTTGGGTTCCAGAACGTCACAGTTACGGCAGCGCCATGCGGTACCGTGTCCGTGCGCCCCGAACGCAATACCGGATGGCAGTCTTTGTATGATGCTTTTCCGCTATCTTGCTTGCGCTAGTGAAAGTTGAAAGGCAAGCCGACTACTTGAACTCATGAAGTTTTTACTTCCACGATCAAAACAAAAGCGATGATAACTGACTGTACGTATCTCTCAGGCTCGGCGTTCCCTCGACAGGGAACATTCTCCAGTGACTTTCTCTTATCAAACATGTTTTGGACAACATGCTTCTTATGGCGCTAACTCGATGTCGGTCTGATGGACGTGATTTGAATCCACTTACACTGCCGTGCTGTTGGGCGGATAAAATTTGCATATCATCGCAATGAAGTCAGGCACGTTTGTGGGTGTCAATAAGACCATGGGGGATTTCGATGGCGTCGCTGGACACGTTATCAGTTCCTTTACTGCACTAGTAAGGACGATCCATGTGTCAAGGATTTGCACGATGCAATAAATGGTATTTTATTCGGTACAACTTTACGCCATTGCCGCACGACATTTGATTGATATTCATTCTAGATTCTAAAGCGCCGAAGAACTTCGTCCGTATCAAATCGTCGGCCGTCGTCGTGGATTGGGTATACTCCTTGCGCTCGTAATTTATCGACAGAAACGGGGGCGATCGAATCATGCGCCCACTTTTTCAATTGGACGTTCTCGACAAAGTGAACAGTGACCGAATCCAACTTCCGAAGGTTTGGCGCTCATCATACGCTAGTCACTATAGACCAAGAGCCAATCGCATTCATGTACAAATCATTTACTCCGTCGCCGAATCTTCCTCCAACTTGTTTCAAATTCGGCATTCACCCTCGACAAAATATACTCACCATTCAACGGATCTTAGACGTGCTACTCCAACGTGACGCCTTTTACGAAGTTCGGATATCCGGAAGCTTTTTTATCGACGCTCAGAAGCTTGAGGTGGGCGCGTCATGTGCTAATAATCGATGGAAGTACGTTTCTTTCTTTCAATTTCTTTCCGCTTTGAAGAGCTTGCTGATTTGGAGTTGCTGTTTACGAAACAAAAGTGTGACCGTTCGCGCGATAAGGAGGGAGCATATGACTGGCTGGTGTGCAAAGAGAAGACTGGTTTTCGTAAGTGACGGTCAAAATATAGCCGTTTATTCCGTTTACTCCACACAGGCGTTCTCAACTGGCATCACGGTCATAGACGAGGCACCAAATTTGACTCGTGTGCCACCTTTGCTTTGACGAACAGCGCGGCTTGTGCATGGTCCGAGCTTCCGAATCGTCACAACTGACGTTCAAGCTTCTGCTGGCAGCCGTCTGTCTAAACTGAACTCGTCTATGGGTCAGTCGCTTTTAATTAATTCACCGCGCCCTTCTCAGCGAATCTCAAATCCTTTCCTTAACACGCCCCCGCCTCGTGACAGACAAATCTGTAGGTCTTTGGGACTGCGCATCCTGCGTCGTGACCTCGAAGAACGTTAAACAGACAGGAGGTACTCGGGCTTGGCTCAGCCCAAGTATTGGTAATTCATAGAAGAACCACCGCTGAAGAGACGGAACAACAACAGCGGACTTAGAGGATGGCGAGGCCGTCTCGGTTTCAAGCGGTCGAGCTTTCGATGTTCCATCTTTCACCCGGACTTAAGGGAACAAGGGAAAGTGATTGAGGCCTAGGGTGGCAAACACTGCCTGTCCAGCGTGTATGTGCCACACCAGAGGCATCGGACAAGAAGCACTTTCTCCCGCTCCTTCCTTCCGCATTTACGCTTGTCCTAAGATGAGAACGTTTGGCGAAGGACATCAAGAAAGCCGGGAAATTAACACCACTGCCTTCTCCTTCTCCCCACACACGCACAAGAGAGAGGGGGAACTTTTATGAAGCACACTATTGTAAGGTCAGTTCTCCTTCACATAGGCGCCGGTATGTTCACAGTTCAAAGGACCTCTCCAGCCGTCTTCGTCTACAAATAATTATTTAATCCTACGTCGGATACATCTGAAGGCCGATTTCGCTTCTCACTAAAAACTTTGCAAAAGGATCAAACTCTCGTAAGCCATCCTTCTTCGTACATTTATTACAGATACAACTTCCTACGAGGGCAATTCAATAATCACACTTTGAAAGATTTACTAGCCTTTCCTAGATCTCTTAGATCGACAAACCAGATCAAGAGCTCAAAAACTGTGTACTTGAGCTTCTTGTCGAGCTCGAACGCTCAATGCTGCTCTGAGTCTGAAGATCTGAAGGTCTGTGGCAATACTGTATTACTGAACTCGACGCGACTCTGATGCAATGGTTGCCGGCCCTAAAGTCTAGTGACGTGGCCATACATGTAATGATGTATAACGTGACCACAACAGCGTTGTTCAACTTGAAGTTGTTCCAATGTTCGCAACTGTCGTACACTCGGCGAAGGAAATCGATTCTGCGTTCACCCGAGGCAGTCGTTGCGACGAGATACAATGTCGTGGCGTAATATCTTCGGTGTTTTATTATCAGCGGTATGTTATATTTGAGTACGCTGCAACAGTTTATTTTAAATGATGAGACGTTTTGACAGCGTGAAATAATTCGTTGTTCCTTACGAACGTCATCGCGTAAGTCAAGATGTTTCGTTTATTGGATGACAGAGGTATTGAACGCTTTGAAGAATCTTGCTTGCTCGAACAAGTCTCGTTCAACGAGAACGAGCATTGAAAGCTGGCCAGCTCTTCACATGAGTAGCGTACGAAGTCTTCGACACTGGCAGTATCGGTCGTTGGTACCTGGAGAGGCAAGGAAAAATAATAAGACAATTTCAATCATATATCAAACGTGCTCACTCTTGTCTAGTTGTTTCTCGGCCTCTCTCACAGTCGGTGTGAAAGTGCGGCTCAATCACACCTGACCAACGATCGTGAGGCGCAAAGGAGGAGGCACAGTGGTCAAATATGTACCGCGATCAGTCCACTCTTCCACTCTGAGTGTCAAGAAATGGCTTCTCCGGCGGTTGGATCCTCCGTACCTCGACGATATACCTTGAACCGACTCTTTCTACGCAAAGTACCTTGGTCTAGCTCTCCGGTGGTTTGATGCACCGAGCGTCGACGTTCCTTCCATATATTTTCTCTTTTTATAGACCGAACGAAAAAGGCGCTCTACGGAACTTGTGTTGTATAAATTGGTTGAGATTGGACTTTGGATGAGAACCATCGTCGCTGCGAAGCTCATCCACCTTAGAGATTTTCACCACTCACAATGTCCCTACCAATCGACTCTGCCGCGTTTTTCGCCTCTGCATCAGCTCCTCCTACTGTGGTAGGCCCCGGATTTTTTCCTTCTTCCTCTTCCTGCTCTGGATTAGGTTACTATCCTGCTACGTACAGGGATTCCTTCCCTTGGTTGCGCTCTCGCATTGACGGCTTCGGTTACTCTGTAAGGTTTTTCAACATTTTATTATGAGTTGTACTCAAACTCTTCCAGGCTTTCGTTCCCGAAGGTACTTTCAAGGTCGAAGAGGCTCGCCTCGAAGCATTGAAGGAATGGTCCGCCGCGAACCAGAAACGCGAAGAGGCCCGCTTGAAGACGGAGAGCGAACTCGAAGAGTTCATCTTAAGTCGGGCTTCCTCCGAGGCACAGTTCTGGAAGAACTCTCTCGTCCTCCTCGACGTTCAGCGCCAGATCGCCGAGGCACAGCTGGCGAAGGCCAAGGACACGACTCTCGATCAGCTCATCGCGCGTAAGGCACTCGCCGATGCGGAACGTGCCGAGCTCGAGAAGGACATCACGGCGAAGGCGCTCACTCGTAAGGCGAATGCAGACGCCGACCGCGCGGAGGAGGAGGTTGAGCTGGTGAAGTGTCAGCACAAGAAGGTCGAGAAAGAGAAGGTGAAGCTTGATTGGGAGATTCAGGTTGTGCAGGCGGAGAAGGCGAGGTTCGAGTCGGAGAAGGCGAAGTTTGACGCTGAGAGAGTGAAGTTCGAGGCTGAGAAAGCCAAATTCGCGGTGGAGGCGCAGCTTGCTACTGCTCAGGCTGCTGCTGCCGCCGCCGCTAACGCTACCGCGAATGCTACCGCTGCTGCTCCCCCAGCTCCTCCGCCTGCAGAAAAAAAGGATTTGATCGCAAAATTGACGCAGATGGAACCGTGCTCTGGTGGATATCCGTGGATCGATAAACCCAATGAAGGAGGGTTCAGGTGTGAGGGAGGAAGCCACTTTAAGACGTACGCGGAGGCTAGGGCGATGGCTGCCTCTGGCAAGAAGTGATGACTCATTGTATGCTCACAAAAATTGTTTGATACTTCCTTCTTGTATGCAATTGCACGTAGTTTTGACATTGCCGATAGCTTGTACTGTAACTATGTAATGCGTAGGGATCCTCGATAATCGACCTTTTCTTTTATTTATGTTCTTCTAGACCGGGCCGACCTGGATATCCGGTGCGCGCTTCTTTGTTTTCTACCACGACAACCGCCGTGCCAACAATGAGCAAACAAGACACTACAATCGTTGAAGACATCGTTGACGACGTCGCTCAAGTCGACATCGACGACGATGAAGACGACGACGACTTTCCAGATCCACCGCCAGACCAACTTTACTTTCCAGACGATCTGCTTACGAACAAAGGCAAACGGATAATCTTCAACGTCATCATCTACGGCTCAAAGCCTGGCGATCCCCTCAACGACGAACGTTTCGGCGAACATCAACGACGATGCGAACTGACGCTATATCCACGATTGCCACATAACAGAATGACGAAAGACGAGATTACGAGCTTCGCAAAGCAGTTCCTGTTCTACCAGTGGCCGGATTTCAAGCACACTCAATTTTGGCACTGTGAAATATGCGGTGCGTGTCTTATGGTAGTGACAAGCTTGAACAGCTGCTAATTTGCCGGCTCAACACCATGCAGACAAACCGACGCGAATTAGCCAAACCACTACCATGTCTTGGACGCGTCTAGACCCTCCGAGAGTGCTGAGCTATGTGAGATTATCGATATCTCTGCGCTTTAATTCACTTCATCGTTAATTGATTTCTCATGCATAGATTCACTTTTGTTGTGACATTCGGGAAGGAAAGTGCGCTGAAACACTCAGAGAGATGGAAATTGCTCGACGCGCAATGACACCAGGGGCGCCTCCAACGCCCCCGGTCTTCGAACCCGACACACATTGGTATCCGTTCGCGAGTTCCTGCGCTGGATGCCAGGAGGATACATCGTCCCGACCAAACTTGTCACATTGCGGAGGATGTAAACTCACCAGGTACGTCAAAAGTGGAAGTATCTGTCTCTCAGATTTTGATTTATGTTTGCAGATATTGCAGGTCAGTTCTTCTCATAATTAACAGTTAACGAACCACAACGGTCAACATCCATTAGCGAAACGTGCCAAAGAGCCGACTGGCGCAGGCACAAACCCTTCTGCAAGACAAAGAAGACCGTCAAGTGGATATGGGATTAGCATGTGTTTTTTTGCGACTTTTTCTTCTTTACAGCTTATCATAAAACATTGAGGCATCGTCTTCTTCCTCGAACCTGTCTTGAACATTTTTGATCTGTTGATGCATGCACGAGGGCACGGAGAAAAATCTTTGTACAGGAATATCGGGTTATATGAAAAGAATCGTTCTTTTCAGACCTGGATTGCATGTTACTAAACGATGCCGATGGTCGCCGTCTTCACCGTTTCTTCTTTGTCATATTCTCAGTGTTGACCACGGTGGACGGCATTCACCGCAGGCGTGCCTCGTCTTCTCTGCTCGCAACGAGGTCTGCAATCTCGCGAATCTCCTTGAATCTCGATTCTATCTCGAATTGAATACCTGGCGGCGGAGGTCGAAGAAAGATTTTCCCTGACGATCGACCGCGCGACACGGAGAACTGGAAATTCCAACTAATTCAGGCTGAAGGGTTCCTAAAGCACGCGCCCATGTTGCATTCCGATTGTAAGGGGGGACTCCATTGGCGACTTCGATGAATGGTTGAGAACTCACAGCTGGACCGCCGACAGTTCGGAATTCTATTGGGGTGCAGGTCTTTCCATGTCGTGGATTCAATGCATCTTGGAACATTGTATTATTATTGCGTAAATCTTGGACCGTTTGAAGTGGGACGGTGTTTGGACGATCGGGACGCTTCTGACAACCCGGTACGTGATCGAACTACGGGACCTTGCAATCTGACGGATCTCACTGCGGCGCAGACATGGGTTTTCAGCGTGGTTGCATAAAGATTCGATCTCAAAGATGACACTCGGATCCGATGGGCGAGTTTCAGTCAGGCGAGACAGCGTACGAATTATTTGCCCGAAAACCTTCCCCAAATCGCGGGGATCATCGTAATAGTATAGTGGTGAGTTTCAGACTATCCCGAAGCGAGAGCGTCATTGTAATGCTCCTCGTGGTTGCTGCATGACCATTCACCCGTATTACTGATCTGTTGTATCAAATTCATTCATGGCCCTCCCGATGCTTTATTGCTGCCTCTTTACGTCTGCAAGCATCCATCGCATTTGATCATCCCCTCAGGCATGGAAAAGCCCACTTTCACAGCATCTAGTATCTTCACACTCAGGCGGCTCTTTCGGTCCTGACAAGTATGCAATGGCCTCGTGGCCGAAACATCGAAAGCGACTAAGGAATTGGTACAACGGCGGTCCACAATGTCTATAGGCGAGCTCCGAGTCGGACACGAATTATCCCTACACTGCCGTAACGTCGTTCACTTCAAGTGGTTAAACGCGTTTACAAGGATCTTCGAGGATAAATTTCGATTTGTCGACTTGGCAGATGCCACAGCGCCCAAGGTCCCGTGGCACGATGTGCCTTCTGTTGTCGGTGCGTTGTCTGATTTCATCGCCCCCTTTTTTTCTTCCCCCGTCATACAATGACCTGAACTCATGCCATGAAAGAATGACAACTAGCATACAATCAGACATCAACTACAATCGAAGATGTGATTATCGCGATTTTTGGCGACCGGACGCGATTCCCGGAATGAGGCCTTTCCGACGACGCCGGACGACTTTACGCACCCTTCCTTTCAATACCTTAGATTGGATATACAGAATATCTAGGACTTCGGGACTTGATGCTCGCCGGAGTTCCCTGCTGGACAGCCCGGACTTCTTTGTATCATTTGCTCTCAAACTGGTTGATTCGACAAGAACGACAATGCGCTTTGTCGACTAAGAAGGTCGTAACACCATCACGTGCTTCGATCCATCCTACTTCGCGAAGGATGCCATGAAAGTCGAAAGAAGAAGAATCATGATCATCCGAAGAACGATTTCGTGCGTTCTCGAAGATATCTGGCATAAGATCCCTGCGCGACATGTAACCTGAGAGATGTTCAGCCTCTTCTGCCTAAACTCGAGTTGATTTCATCTACTCCTTCGCGCCTTCGATACGAAGCTGTGATCTTCTCTCTGCTCGTGGTTGGAACACTGCAATTGATGATCATGATGAAGCTGTCTGGCATGCCAAAGCTGACGAAATCACGATCCATGAATCGTACTTACTATTTACTTACAGATTATTATCTTATTCGGTCTCAAAGTTAGCATCAGCGAAGATGATCGATCAAACCTATCGTGGATCAGCAACTCTGTGTCACTCTTCTGTGTATGTATAGATGAAGGAGGAATCGTGAACGGTGAACCTTTCCATGTCTTTTTTCAAAGTGCGCAGCTGGCATCGACAGTGAAAAATATACACATCAAGCAACTTTGATGTCCAGCTTTGCGCCTCAAATTTTACCGGATATACATGCTTCTTGTTTCTTATTTGAAAGATAGAGACCCTTGGAAGAATCAGTAATGGAGAGTTTGAAAGAGATACTTGTAGTGAAACGGACCAACTGCAGAAGAGGGGTGGTCCCACAGGAAAAGCTCGTTGAAATTCAAATGATTAGCCCCTGTAGATCGCCGAGATCTGTTGGGAGTCTCTTGGTGATATTTCTTTCGTTATACAAGAGTCTCGTTACTTGAACACCTTCGAATTTTATTGTCAACAATCTCAAGGCGTTCGAGCTGTGATCGACGCAAAATTACGGTTCAGTCGCAACTGCCAAACGCGTCACCGTGGGAACGTGAGATCATTGTCTGACGCGAGGCACGATCGAGTCTCGTGCCGACGGCGCTCACTGCACGACGTCGGGGCACGACGCTCTTCTCCAGCGCACAATCAGCAGCCGAGCGACGTCGACGATCTTCCTGGCGATGTCGGCGACGAGCGCATTCACGACGACGCGAGAAACACCAAGATTGGCGGGTTTGAGGAACAGGCTGTCCGCGTTTCGAAAGACGACGAATCCGAAGGAGGACGAGGGGGAGGTTGGGCGACTGGAGGTTATGCACGAGGATGGTGCGGAACGCGTACTCGAAGATTTCGGAGAAGAGGAGGAAGATGATGCTATTATTCATACAGATATGTCGGCGTCTTCAAGTACAAGCGTAGGAAGTGAGGGAAGGGATGTGGTCGACGACCCTGCGCTCGATGTTGGTGGCAAAGTCGATGGGGCAGACAAACAAATTCACTCTCCCCCACGTCGACGTTCGAGTAGCAGGAAGCCTTCTGGGACATTTGCCACTCTCCGGGAGGATAGAGGGGAGCGCCGAGGCAGGTCGGACAGCTCGCCACCGGTCGCATCGTCGAATTCTGGGTGGCTTGGGGTCGATATTTCGTTAATTATCGCCCTAGCTTCGCCCATCGGAAGCCTCCTCACCGGGAGTGACCACTTCAAGAACGTCATCCTCATACTCCTCTTAATTTATTATTTGCATCAGCTGGTTGAAGGTATGTATGTCTCTCAAAGGGCTCTTCTCTTTACTGAATTCTATCACTTTAGTACCCTGGTCCTTGTATCGCATGTCAATACCCCGACACGCAGTCGGGAACTCGGACACTCTAGCAGAATTGCGCACTCTTGAAGTCTTTTATTTGGCCTTGACGGTCTTGTCACCATTTTTGGGTTCAACTTTACTCCGCTACGTCGCGAAAGCTGTTACTGGAAAGAAGGAATCACTCTCCTGGTTCAGCACCTCGCTCTTCATTCTTGCTACTGGTATCAGACCTTGGACGCACGTCGTCGAACGCCTTAAAAATCGCAGCGAAGCTCTAAACAACATTCTGAAGGAGGAGCACGAAAGAACCATGGGGAAAGCGGCGCAAAATGGTTCTGGTCAGGATATCGACCTGGAAGAGGAGTTGGGGAGGCTTCGAATTCACGTTCACGCACTCGACAATCGTCTGAGCGATTTGTCAGATAAAACCGACGACGACATACGCGATTTTTCAGATCATTTGGACGAATTGATAGACACCGTCGAGATCAAATTCCGAAGACATCGTGCTGAGCTCGCAAGAGGCACTCAGTCTCAAGACTCCCGCCTAGCTGCTCTGGAATCACAAGTCCAGCTGTTGACTGCAGCCGTACGACGAGCGGACGCTGCCAACGCTGATCATCGGAAACGATTCATGGATGCTCTCATCTTCTTCCACACCTTATTCACCTTCCCATGGACAATGGTTCGCGGAACGTGGACTTTGATTCGGAAGGTCGTTGCGCCAGAAATCGAGCAACCTGTGTATTACAGGCGACGGTTGTCCAGATCACACTCATCTCCGTCACTAAGGTCGTCGTTGGCTTCCATACCCGAAGAGGATCAGTCGACGCAATATGGTGCAGATGCGGACGAATCAGGATATACTATCATTCCAGCGAAAAGAAGTACTTCCCCAGGAGTACTGATGTCGTTGCTGCTTGCCGTGACCAAAATATTCCTGTCCCCTCTTTTGCTGGTTCTTCGAATCGCTTCTTTCTTCATCGGCATACCAAAAATCGAATTTGGAGGACTATTCTCTTAGGTATGACCCTCCTTTTAATACATGTCTGTACTTCCTGTATTCAACAAACTCTCTCGAATACCTTGTACAATATCCCGTCTTCGCCATTTGTAACACCATCCGCATGCTTCAAGCGCTTCTTTGCTTTGTATTTGGAAACTATCCACAGGTCTTGTACATACCATATTGTAGTTGTTCGGAGATCACTTGTAATCCTATAACATCAACTTGAATGCAGCGAGTTCTTTGTACATGCAATCAACCGTTCTCGTAGTTAAAAGTCTTAAAGTTGTAGAAGAAAGGTCCAGAAGAAAATAGATAATGTCGCGGTGAGAGACGGAAGAATGTTTTCAAAGCTTGTCAAATATTCTTTGCTCGTCGATATCGCAAGGGAACAGTTCTCCCATAACTTTCCATGACCGCCAGATCACTTCTTGACCACACTACGTCTTCGCCCTCGACTATCTCGTATATAGCGTTGTAGCGTTTCCAGCAGAATGGACCTGTTGCATCGCGTCCGTCTTCAGGTATGTCGGGGAAGAGCTCGTCCAGCTCGAAAAGATCGAAACGTAGGACTAAGACGTAGTAGTTCTCCGTTGTATTCCACTCTCCGTAAGTCGTTCGATATCTTATGGTGACGTCGCTCTCCCCAACAGTGGTCCAGAACCCTTCGCCTTCATCCACGAAGGCCAAAAAGTATCTGACGCCTGACTGATCGGTGCCAACCAATATCGGATTGTGTGAGGATGCGTTGAGGAGCGACGTCCCATGCTCGTGACGCAACCATAGGAGTACATGCTCGTTCAGCGATATTTTGTCCTCCATACCCATCCCACAGCGCGTGCACATTGAGAACGGGTCGCCGTCAACACGTAAATGGCTGCACGACTTGAAAGGACAATCCTCGATACACTTCTCTGCATCCGGCTAAACCAGATTCATCGTTAGCAGAGGGAGCGGTGAAAACGATACTGTAGAGTTCACCCGACCGACATGGAATGTACCGTCCACAGAGGTGTGTCGCAAAAATCCAGCGTCGTCAGGCGCGACGCCCGTACCAAACTCTCTGGAACGAAGTTGTCTAGCATAGGGCACCAAGCCGGATGAAAATACGACGCTCCCGCGATTCGCTTCAGCAAAGGCATTCAGAAAATGCGTGGCACAATAATGGTCAAGGCCCAAAAGTGCTTGGACGACTTGCAAAGCTCTTGAACGAATGGAGTCCTCTGCACTGTCGTAAAAAACAAGAGGGTAATATGAAGCCTTAGTTTTCAAACCAGATCAATTACCACAAACCTGTTCAAGCATCCCAATAACCGCCAAAGGTGGGGTCGGATCTCCGCCGCTTCAACAGCTCGCTCACATCTAAGAGCCCGATAGGCTGCCTTTGGGAGCATTCTGCGTTCGCGAAAAATGTGGCAAAAAATTACAATTGGTTCGTCTATGAGGTTTTGTAGCTCTTCGTGCCACGGGGAGATGAAGTCTCGTAGGCCTTTCTCCACAGCAGCTGCGCTGCCGATATGGATGCTGAGATCGGTAGACCCAGTAAAATGCTTCAGGGCTCCGCAAATATGTTCTGTGGGACCTTCGAGAAATTGATCCCATGCGGTCAGATCTATTGTCAATGCATTTTTCAGAGCGAAAGTCGACCGGGGAAGCTTCTCGGCGTGACTAATGTCTGTAAATGTACAACCCTTCATACTCGTGAATGATAAAGTCATGAACTCACGATAAGATAGGGATTAACGCTTGCCCTAGTGGATGCGTCTCATGACGGTACCTCGCATAAGTAACTGTGAAAGAAAGGGCTCTGTCCAACGACTTCCAATCCGTGTAATCGGAATCCTTCTCCACCAGGCCCAACAACGATTGAAAAATATGCTTTGACGAGACATCATCAAGCTGGCAAAGGGCAGTTTGACTTAAAAACGTACATTATCTGAATGCAAGTAGATTTTATCAACGAGGAACCGTAGGACGATGAAAGACGAGTAAGGATCACTACGGATGATTCAGTACACGCATAATTAGACGTAAACTCACGAACAGTAAATGTCTTCTCATTTCAGCGAATTGCTTTATCGTTGGAGGGTCAATTTTAAAGCGAAACTCAAGGAACATAGTGTTGACTTGAGCGTCAGATAAGAAGACGAGAGCTTTCCTTGAACTCGCCAAAAGATGGTCTGTGTCAGAACTGGCGTGAACCTCTTGCAAGACGTCCAAGCCGGACAAATCAAAGAAGAAATCTCGAAGGAGTGGTTCCTTGTAGCAAAGTTCGATGATACCATTCAATGCTTGTACCTGCGTCGCTTCTACTCGAGATCTAGGCATCGATAACACTTAAATCTGAGGCATCGAACTCAGCTCGAAGAACTCACTTTGTATATTTCAGCAGCCTTTTCCCAGCCTTTTTGGCCAACTTGCCACGCAGGAATTCGAGAGGATCCTTTGTCGAATCCCAATCTCCTAGCTGGATGCTAGACACATAATCACGGTAGCGCCTCCCGAATTCTTCAAGCTTTTTTTCTGCAGCCTTTGGCCCATATCCGAACTTTTCTGCGAGTTTATTGAAGCGCTTCTCGAGGTGCAGACCTCCCCAACCGAATGCCAAACCCAACGTGCGACCCGGTCCAGGTAGGTTGTCCGCCGTCGCATTCGTACTCAGCGAATCTGTCGATCTGTTGTCGTTGTCGTTCTTCTTCGGCGTCCTAACATTTTGCGCGAGTGAGAACTTTCTAAAACGAGATTCGACACGCTCGCCGGCCCAATCGTACGCCAATCCCAGTGTGCGACCCGGTCCAATGAGGCCAGAAGTCGTCGCGTCTGAATCTGACGAGGCGAACTCAGATTCCAATTCCCAAGTCACATCCAGGTCAGGCCTGATCCCCCGTGCTCTGACGGGCGCAACTGATTCATCCATGATGATATGTCTTGTTTCCTGCACATTTGAATCATCAGTCCCAGCACCCTGCCCTAGTATGCATGAAAAAATCTGTGTGGGCGCCGACGACGAACCTTCCTTGACAAACTACATGGAAAGTGGGTGCGGGGTATCTTCAGAACATGGGGGAAGCGGTCACTCACTTATGAACGTGGACACAATCATATGTGTTTGAGCGGATTTGAGCCCTGACCGCAGTGGGACAAAACCTAAGAAGGTCTATTCGTTTGAGTACACGAAGAAGTTCACCACTTCCTGACGACCCGGGTCGCTATATCGGGCCCGGTTGTTCGTGATTAGTCTGCATCTTTCGTCAATCCACAGGTCGCAGGCTTCAGTCTTCAGTCTTCTAGCAAGAAATACACGCTTCGCATAATATACGACGGCTGAAAATACACTGAGAAGTGCGATATGAAATGTTCCCAAACACGCAGTGCAAGATCATAACTCACATATGAATACGACAGAGATGAGACTGGTCGTGACGCTCATAAACACTATACGGGTATAGTAATCTATCCTCCTGCTTTGCCAACTAAAGCATAACCACTCCCACGAGGACCGTAATGCTGAAATAAAATAATTTAGTGGTAGGTGTGGAGAAACTTTACGCGACGACTTACCTTCGAGTAACAACTACGACAGACGACACGCCCATCCTTCTCTGCGAGTCGATTCGAATCCAACGACGCGTTGCAGTCCGTGCACCTCAGACACGGTTTGTGGAATATCTTTCCGACCGCCTTTACTTGCTCGGCGAAGTATACGGGCTTTTCGCAGTGAGCGCACCTCGGGGTGCCCCCTCCAATTAAAGGAGAAGCACGAGGAGACCAACCGCCACCCGTCGCGAGAGGACTCAGTGGACTAAGAGCTTTGGTCGGGCTGCCTGGCCTCCCATTATTGAGATTCCGCGTTGGACTGAGAGGACCATTCAAACCGCCATTTCCCGTATAATTCGACGTGAGCGCTGCGCCGTAGCGCGTCCCAGTCATAGTTGGTCGGAGGGGCGACGGAGGGCCGGTAAAATTCGGACTCATAGCGCGATTAGTCGCAAAGGACGTCGGAGTACTCCGGAGTGGTGACGCAAATATTCTCTCCCTCGGGACCTCGACATTTGAGATTTCTCCGCACTTTTTCTCGTCCTCGGGTTCCTCTGCATCTTCGGAAGGTTCCATTGACTTGTCGTCGACCTTGTCAGATGGTTGCGGCGGGCGCGAAGAACTTGCGACGGGAGAAGACCATCTATTGGAATCCTGAACAGAGAAGTCTCATTGGAGCGCACGACTAGGAAAGTGACTCGACCACTTACCTCAGTCCATCTCCTCTTTGGAGAGCCGACGTCCGCAAGACTTCTATCTGGAGAGCTGCTAGTGAAAGATTTGTCCTGTATCTCCTTCACCGATTCCGATACTCTCTTAAAGATAGGGGGCGGTGATGACTGGTTTCTATGCGTCCAACTGGGTGAAATAGGAGACTGCTTCGGCGGACTGTCTCCCTTCACTGGGGAGGGCATAAAGAGTTGAGGCACTTCATCACGATCGGGGAGGTTAGCTTGTCTCAGATCTTTAGGCGCGAAGTTCTTCCTGTGGCAATGGGTGCTAAGTCGAATAGTGTATATTAGCGTCATTCGCTCGATCACGACATGACTCGTCTACGACGCACCAATAAGGCTCCTTGTTGTGCTCCACCAACGATCGCGAGTCCAAGCGTTTGTTGCATGACGTGCATGTCAGGCAAAGCTAATGAATGAAAGATAAGAAAGATACGTCGCGCCGGACAGGAGAAGCACTATACCTTATGGTATAACTAAGCATCCACCACCCATCATTTCAAAGCAGAGAATTCAGCATCAACGCGACACCCTTTTGAAGATGCAATTCAGAATCTGCTTACGGTTCGATCCGGACCCATAGTCTATTCGAATATCCCTGTTAGAATGGCCAGCGAAGTGGAGACAGGATGCGAACCTGCTCAGCTGCGTAGACAGCCTTCTCGCAGCGCGGACAGATTGGAATTCCTCCAAATGGATGCATCGTCGTCTTCGTATCGTCGTCGTCGTCGAAATAGAATGCGTTGCCGAAGAACGTTGACGAGATGTGTTGTGTTCGTGAGGGATATGTTCAAGCAGCGAGTTGAGCAACGCCGGTTGAGCGTGACGGCGTTGTGGGAGCTTGTTTGGCAGCTCCAACCATGCCAAACACCAACCGGGTCCCAATCCGGAAGTCTGTATACCGCTTCCGGGGTACAGCGGTCCGGCCAATCACACTCCGAGGATTGTCCCGAGGGCGCATACAGCCTGCTGCTGAGTGAGACACTCGTGTTAGTTGCAGCCCCCATTGATGCAACAGAATGCAACCAGGGCCTCGCAACGCAAGGAACAGCCGGGGCGGCCAAGCGCACCACGAGCATACGTACACCGATCTCCCGAGCTCACATGGCGTCGGAGGACAGCAGCACGCGAAACATTCAGCTTGATCCATCGACGGCCATCTGCAAACTCCAGATCCAAAGGTTTTTTTTTCTTTGTATAAAATCACAATCACATTGATGCAGGTACTCTACTATTGACAGGGCAGATAGATTCCAAGATAACTTATACGAGAACACAGTCCCGGGCGACCAGCAACGATAAAACAGGTTTGAGGGGACGACATTGATGAGAGTATGATGTATCGAACATGAGCGAGTGAGTGGAAGGGGCTTCGCAATGCGAGTGAGTCGGACAGCGGCCAAGGGGGGAGTTGGATATCGTTGAGACAACAGCGTTTGGAGTAACGAAAAATAAAGAAAAGTGATTCCCAAGAATACAGTGGAAAAAGTGAAGACGACAGCAAGCACCTCCGGAGCGATCCTGAATAAACAGTAAATAGGTGTCCGAATCCATCCTCGACGAAAGAAGAGTTTTCTGTTAAATAAATAAAAAAAGTCGCGATGCTGTCGGCTCCTTGTATTTTCGATGCGATGCAATTAGCGAAATCCGTTTTAGTGTAAGGCGAGTCGTTTGGCACTGTAGAACATCAAATCAGTTCCATCGTAGAGGCGCACATCAAGATAATCCACGTACTCAGAGTCATATATGGGGATACCGGTTACATGTTCTTGAGTGGCTCGAAGCTGGGCTTCCGGCTCCTCATACCAGCGAGGTAGTCAGGGCTCGGCAATGCGACAGCGTTCCAGGATTTGTCCTCATCGCGATCCATCGCCCAAATGCTCCCTCCCAGGGTCAACGAAGACGTCGAGCCACTTCCACTCGACAGCTTGCCGGAGCCCGTCTTTTGCTGCGCGTAGAAGGTAGATGCCGCCCCGATAACGCTTCCGGGGGAATTAAGTTCGTCGTCGTATTCGTCGTACGACAATTCGGCCGACGAAGACGAAGAGGGGGACAGCGAGAGCGGTGTTCGCGCGACCGGCTTGATTTCGTTCTTGAGGAACGACGGCAGGAGGTGTCCAGTTTGGGCGCCGCCCTCTGGCATGAGAGAAAAGTTGGCACGCGAGGGGGAAATGGGTGTCTGGTACACAACATTGCCCGATGGCATTTCGGGCGTGGAATTCGACCGGCGAGCGAAAGCTTGGGTGTTGTTCATGCGAGAGTTGGTCGCAAAGCGCGATTGCTGTCCAGGCACCAATGAATGGCGTTGAATCGCGGACGGGAATGGAACGTTTGTAGATGAGCGAGGGAATGCTTGATTGTTGGCATGAGCACTGGGAGCAGTCGCGTTGAGCTGGGAAGTCTGGTTTTGTGCATATAGCGTGGCCAAATACGCCAACCGTTCCGCCTGCATCGCGGCCGAGACGGAATCGCCGTTCCCTTCAGCAACTGGTGAAAGAAACACGCATTAAAAATAGAGCGCAGGAAATCCCGAGATGGCGAAACATACATGGGTAGCAAGTCTGGCAAACTTTACGCCGGCGCCAGTTCAAGTACTCGCATTTGTGACAGATCCAATCTCCGGGCTGGTGCTCGATAGGCCCTTTATTCCCGGTGTTCATGATGGGAGGTTGCTGTGAAAGGAACGTCAGCGTCCGAGTCCAGGGGAGGCGGGGGAGAGGAACTTCGACGTACATGAACCTGAGCAGCGGTCGCAGGGCGGATTTGACCTTGCTCTGGGAGGGGCTCGTTATCCGGCCAGTAGACGATGCATGGCGCGAGGGGCTCCCTCGAGATGTTTTGGACCTTGCCGCCAACGGCGAGGGCGCGACCAGAGGGCGTCAGCAATTGATGAGTCAGAGCAGTCTGCTTTGACGCCTGCTGCTGCTGCTGTTGGAAGATCGGGGCATTCGCGAGCCCAAGGACTGAGGGTGAAGGCGATGGCATTGAGAAGGCGGGTGAGCCACTGGCGAAGCGAGGGGAAGCGACGCGACTGAGGAAGTGACCGTTAAAACTGCCGTCCGAGGATTGCGATTGGGCGTCGCTGAGGATGCGAGGCGAGCCACAGCCGATGCAGACTACGTTGCGCCTGAGGTCGTAAGAGTTCGTCAGATCTTTTCGTTCCCAACGCGAAGACGAGGGAAAGGAAGGGGGAAGGGGGGGCGAGGCGAGATGGTGGTCGAAAGGCAAGGAGGGAAACGCGGACTCACCCAAAATTATGAGCAGCACAGGTGGGGGAGGCACATCTGTGGAAAAGAAGAAATCACGCGTAAGCTCTTTGACTTGAAGGCGAGCAGATAAAAATGCAGATGGGATCGGCTGCGCCTCGCTCGGGATCACGAGCCACGCGGACCGACCCTAAACTAAGGGTCCAACCACAGAAATTTGATTTTCTGCGATTCGGCCCGACAGCCCGGCATCCCGACCACAGCTGAATGCGGCCGACGTCACCACCCCCGTTGCAGCGTTACGCCGAGTGCACCCGAGTCGAGAACATTTGGCACGCTCGCTCTCCCGGATGCACACGCAGGAATAAATATTAGGAATTATTACTCACATCCAGTCTCCGTGGCGGAACGCCGATCGCGGGTTCGGTGGGTTGCTCGACAGCTGATATGGTCGCTGGACGTGTTGTTCATGGCGGACGAAAGGCGCGCTCGCCTCAGGCAGTGAGAACGCTGGGCATTCGGGCGACGTCGGCGAGGGGGGAAACAAATCCTTCAGCATCGACTGGCTCGAAACGGTCGTGTTGAGGGCGGCCTGCGAGGGTGATCAAAAGGTCGATAAGCGTCCCACTCAGAGCACAGTTATAACATGACAAGAGCACCGCAACGAGGCGGCTCGAGTGACGATAGACGGCCTTTACATTAAAAGCGTGAGAGGGCCATCGAGCAAACGATACACCTAGGATCGCGAACGCCGCCTCATTAGGGATCGCTGTGGTACCGAGAAAAGCTCTGAGCACACAAAAGTCCCGCCCAACAACACCCGAGCACCAGAGCTTCACCGAACCACAGATTTGCAAATGCGTTTGCACCCAAGCATCTCGACGATAACGGCGGGAACGGGCGATATGCCCCCCAAATCGATCGGCGCGTAACGAGCGTACACGTTGCACGGGCCCTCACGAGAAGACAATGAAGAGATCAAATATGCAGTGAGCACTCACGTCGTTCATTTCGTATTTCCGCAACTTCTCGAATGGCTCAAGGTCATGCTCTAATGCAGCGGCGACGGACAGAGATCCGGACATAGAAAGCGCGGAAGAGGCCTAGAATGTGAATGTCATGAGTAAGGTTATATGAAGAACGGGCAGACGCCAGATGCATGAGAAAGAAGATAGTTGATGAACAACCCAAGTTCATCGCAGCTGTGTGGTGAAGGCGACGAACACGACGCCATAATTGGAGGCAGTGGATCACCATCGCGCGTTAGGGTGAAGACGCGCAGAAAGCTTCCGCTCGTCGACGAAGCAGCTGATCGCAAACTCATCGCCTGCATCAGCTACAACGTCCCACACGAGCGATAATGTGAGTGAGCGTAGAACCAGCAACGAAGTCGTCTTCGCCCACCCCGGTGAGCAACGAGAAGCTCCAATAATAACGTGGAAACGATACCAAAAGCGTGTTCGAACGCTCAGGCATGGGGAATGAAAGGAGGGAAAATGGCCCGCAGGAAGATAAAAGATCGACAACGTACCTCAGCATGCGTTGGAAAGACGATCCAAACGGAGTCCTCCTCTCCGACCCGCGCCCCTCCATATTCCTCACGAAGAGTCCACATCCGAACAGAAGCAAGATCCAAGAACGAGGTGCAGTAAGGGGACGTGGATGTGGGTGTGGTGAGACTAGTGGCGGGAGAAAAGAGGGAAGAGATGATGTGGGCCGCAGCGGTGCTCGATCGAGGGAGGTTAAAAAGCTATCAGGTGCAGAGGATCACGTACAACCAAGAAGAATCGATTGAAGAGATGCGGTAGTGAAAAAATCGAATGGGAGAATCGCATCAGAGAAGCGACGTCCAGGACATCGAAGGAAACGGAAACGCCACCCAAAGTCGGGAGTCGAGAGCAGATGTCGAAGGTCAGGTTGGGTTTTTCGAAGACAGCGAACCGGCGAGGTGTCGAGGAAGGAAGAGGGGATCCGCAGAAGGGGAAGGGGGGCCAAGGACAACCAGGAAAACACCGCACAGCGCCGTACGTGTACCGGTCATAACGTTGGTCAAAAGCGCGTCCATATTACATGTATTCAGTGTCGAAGGTTGATGCAATGAATTGAGAGAGCGAAGGTTGGCGGAGATGAACATCCGTGTATGGCAGGTCAATGTCGCGTGGAGGGCGATGTGTCAGCAGACAGGAGGAACGCGTCGTGGATTCGCGTCCAAATGAACAAGTCGGGTCGGACGAAGTGGACATTGTGCGTGTGTTTGGATGCAGAAGGATCGCGCAATTGCGGAATTAAACCATCCAAATGGAATAGCGCAGGATGAGGAAGCATGGAAGAAGAAAAGGCAGTCAGTCAGCTTGAGTTACATGAAGGCAAGAGCAGAAAATAGAGCGTGTGCATAGGTGGGATGGGACGGCGCGTGAGACGGTGAAGCGCGCTGCGAACACAGTACAACGCGAATAGCGATTGCGAGCGCGGTCCCCAGTGACAGTTGACCATCATGGAATAATGAAGGGGCTCCACGCAAATATTGGTGTGAAAGGAAACAACAAGGAGGGGGAAACTCACGCGAATGACACGGCTCTTAGTGCGCATGAACTCTTCATATTGCCTTCGTTCCAAGCTTGACAACGATCCTGTCATGGACTGAGGGCGCTCAATGCCATGTTCGTATCGCAGGTCGATGATTTGGTCCACACGCGGTAAGAACTCGTTTGGCGGCGTCGGGCAAAAGAGGGGCGGAGGGCGGTGTCGGTGAAGTTTGGAAGACGCGTAGGTCGGTGGTGAAGAGGGCTGCGAGACGGACAGGTATTGAATCCGTCGCATGATGGGATCCAAGATATCGGACTGTGTTCCAAAGGAGAGCATTCTCGAGGACGACGATGCGGACGAGGTTTCGGAGCACGACGAGGGCGAGGGCGAAGGAGTGGGCAAGGAGAGGGAACGAGCTGCAGAATGAGAGTACGGAGACGCTGAGGGAGCTCTCTGGGCGGGCATGAGTGCGTCCATGGTGAGCTTTTGGGAGGTTGGGAATGGCGTTGGGTGTTCTAAACGGGCAGCCATATGACCTGGAGCGTCTGTGTGCAGCTGCAACTCGGAGAGAGGAGCGTTGCTTCGCTTCTGTGGCGGTTGACGTCGAACAGAGCAGCGGGAGGGGAGGAGGAGAATCTGGAAGAGGGTTGAGGTGTCAACGGGTGAGGAGGAGGAGACGTTAATATAGACAAGGCAGCATAGCACGCAGAAGAACGAACTCACCTCAAATCGAGGATGTGCCAAACGCGGGTTATTGCAATTCCTGATATGCGCGATGATGCTACGTCTGGGTTGCCTGATGGCCGTATTAAGCTCGGATCAGCGACAAGGCCCAACACACGGATGGACAGCGACCTCGAAGGGGGAAGACCGTCCACCGCCTTCGCAACGGGCGCGTCGTGAACGAGGAGAGGTCGTCGACGGGGATATGTCCAACGCGGATCCTTCGCGTAGTTTTTTGGATGTTTCTCTGCTGCAAACAAACGAGGGGATTCAACGATGAGTTTGCAAAACAAAAAAAGTAAAAGACAGACGAAGGGCGCGACCTCTGGGGCGAAACGAGTCGGAGAGATGGGCTTAGCCATGCGGTGCGAAATATAAAGGCGTTGGACGGGGCGCGGGAGCATGAGGAGGAGAGGGTGGACGGTCGATCGCGATTTGGCGGCGATCCAGCGGGTAACCAAACAGGACGGCCATAGGCACCGCGAAATTTGGAGCTCGACATGATCAAAGCCCAAAAAATCAAAACAGAGACGGAGCCCTGCAGCACCCAGCGAGTTCCCCATCTGGTCCCCCGCCAAGGGCTGCGTGCGTCTCCCATCCATCCATACGTCGCCCAGTAATTATTTCAAAAGTCCTCGAGATCGCGGAGTCCAGCTGGCTGCGAACAGCGCTCGATGCACGCCGTTTTTCGAAACACAGCGGCTCTTTTTTTCTCTTCTGCTTCGACGTCGGGTTGGGAGAGGCATTAAGCTATAGACGTGTCACTGTCAAACGAAAGAGGACAACCTCCGCAGCGCCCTCGACGTCTATCTTACATAATCACTTAGCCGATATTGGCCCGGAGACTGCCGGTTCCGGCTCTCAGATCCTCTCGACGATCCTCTCCCACAAATCCTGAGTCAACGCAAAGCAACGCAAGGATCGCCGTGATCCTCCTTTCCCTAACACGCCTCTCGTCTTTTGTTCTTTTCAAGGTACACCTTCATTGCGAAGAAATCTCTTCAAAAACATACCTTTTGCTCTACTGCGTCACCTATGACCTATATACTCCTCCTCCCGATCCCAGCGGCTGAAACGCCAATTTACTCTCGCCCAAGAAGCCCTGCATGAATGAAGAAAAAAGCTAATTCGTCGTCTAACGCGTTCTGGAATTCGTGACAATATAAACTTCTATAGCGACGTATTCTGCCTTCGTCCCCGTGCTGTGTTGTTCAGTGAACTAGGCGGGCGCCCGGCGAGCTAAACCTCTCCGTACAATGAAGGTCAAATTCCTAAAAATCCTCGACCCTTTCAAATATTCTCGCGGAACTCGCAACATCCGTCTTCTTGGTGAAAAGAAGACAGGATGCTCTTTGCGTGCTGACGTTACGGGATATTATTATGACACGGTGAGTTCAGTCGTTCCTCTTGCCATGCTTTACGTCCATTCACTTTCGAGTTCTTTGTTCTTTGACGGATCCTCTCCGTTTCACATCGATACCCAAGCTCGCCCTGACTACGTACAGCAGCAAGTTCCGTACCTCGCTCGGTCCAAGAATAAAGAAAGGAATTTCTGATTGATTTTCCGAGCTATACAGATGTAGCTCCGTCATCGCCTCACGCGTTGCTCTCCCTTGTTCGCTCCCCGACCCAATGGCAACGGGCTCCGTCACCGTCGGTCCGCGAACGCCCTCTGTAGCCGCCCCGACAGACTTTTTTTTCACCCGAGTGTAGTCTTTGCCGTACCTTTGGAAGCGTCGTTCCATTCTCCACGACGCCACGTCTAATTTTTGCATTGGGGATTTTCGCACTGTTTTTTCGCTTATTCTCCTTCACAGAACCCAGAGGTTTGTGAAATGAAATACGCGACGGTCTCTTGACTTTGGGCGGCGACTTCGGTCTGGGTGCTTCAACGGACGAAGAGCTACACTACACCGTCACAAGACCTCCGAACTTGAAATATCTTCAGACAGCGATACGACCCCGGCGTCTCTTCGTTCCACTTACTCGCGAGCCTCAGGTCAAAAACTCGGGACCTCGGTCGTACTCGACAAGCTCAAGTCGTCGACGTCGACGACGTTCAGGAGACTGGCGAGAGCTCCTATCTCCATCTCTTCAAAGTTTCGACACATTGAAGCTTTCCCTTTGCGAGTTCTTTGCTCTCTTCGTTGCGGCGTCGTTCTCATCTTCTATATATACTAGCTGCTCGCATCGATACTGAGCTCAAATCCATACTTTCAGTCGAGGACAAGCAAGGCTCGACCCCGTCTCTGTCATACCGACGTAAAGCAATCAACTTGCACGACGAAATCGATGGCATACTCATACTCTTCCTTTGAAAACACTTTGACGTATCTCTCATAATCCTGACAACCATCACAAGGTTTCGCGTCCACGTCCATTAGACTCAAGCACGTCGAAGGTCGCTCGGGAGCGTCTACCACCTCCTCCGAGTCCGTGTATCCGATTCTTCTCGTCGATCGTGCTCCCGTTCCCCACATTTCAACCGGGGTCTCTCCTATGCTCGGTCCTGCTCGGTCCCTAGTCTGACATTCTCTGCCAACAACTTTACCATCAGGACGCCCGGAATGTCAAACGTCAGAAAGAGCACCTCTGTAAACGTACTGGCGTCGGCGCGCCACCCCTGAACTCTCGACTCGAGAACCCGGACTTAGGTATGTTATTTGGAGACTTCGAAGGTCCTCCGAGGCATTCCCAGATTATTATCCATATAGATGTATGTGAACAATTGTCATCAATACGATTATCTTCGAGTGCGACGCTAGCGAAGACAACTCGGAATCTAATCTGACAACAAGAGAACCGTGGCATCGACGGAATAGTGGACCTCGGAGCAGCGATCGTGCAGGAATATCACTGATAGTAATATCAGCTGCATGTACAACCATGTTCACCTCTTAGCGGAATCAATTTCCAGTGCATTTACTCCGACGCGCTTTGGCGAAAGGCGAACTGTCCGACAGTACGCTCGGCCGCCTGTTCCACTCCAAGTCGATCATTCGGACGCCCACGAACCTCTCGACAATCCGAGAAACATGATCGCATCTCCATCTCGACATACATATGCACCTCTGATACCTTACGTCCGACTCGGCCAAGTAGTGTTCGAGGACAATTCACCACCCAAGCGAAATGAGAGAACTCCCAACTACAAGTTTCCGACTCCGAAATCCTCCTCCGCTCCCGCTCGATTTACACCGCTTTTCCGCACTTCTCAAACGGAGTTACCGCCAGCAAGGACCGTTGATCGACGCGCCGGGCCTCGATCAACTCCCATCAACCTCGAACTCAAAGTGAACTTGCTCCATCAAAGCAATTCGCCTTACTGGGGACAAGAAGTCGATAATCAACCACCTGCTTTCCGTCGCTTACGTTCAGTTGACATACAGTACAAAGAACAAGGTCGTGATCGTTGTCGTTCGTCGTTCTTCGTGAGGAAGATATGATCGTTATACAAGTGCCTCGACAGGCAAACCTCAAATGTAATTCGTCTACAATGAGCTAATATCACATGCTACAATACATGTTAGTCTTTTTTCTTTCTTTCTTTGTCTCTCTCAACTCGAACCCAATCAGAATCTACTTGAACTGTTGGTGGAGGAGGGAAGAAACGTAAGAACACGTATAAAAATAGGAGTGATGAACCACGTACGCTCTTGCCATCTGCCCACTTCTTGCCCTCGAGCTCGAGCTCCTCAGCCATCGCCTGCTCGAAGAAGGTCTTGTCGAGAGCACTCTCAAGATCGATGGGCTTGAAGTCATAGGACTCCCAATCCGGAGCGACTTCGACGACGGGCATGATGTCCTTACCACGGCAGATGAAGACACCGCTGATCAGCGAGTCGTTCTTCACACCGAGGACGCAGAGGTAACCGAAGAGGTATTTCCGTGAACCCTCAAGACGCGTGAAGAAACCTCTGATGAGGTTGGAGGACATGAAGGTCTCGGTGAGCTCCTTGCCGTACTTATAGTCGACACGCCAAATCGAGAAGCCCTCCTTGTCGAAGCTGTATATGAAATATATTAACACTAGCGACATAGACGAAGTATTGATACTCACTTGTTGTAGAACCACTCCAGAGAGCCTCCTGGGCCACGAACCTCGTTGTTAGAGTAGAATCGTTTCCAATCCTCGAGGTTGAATGTCGACTTCGGAAGCAAGTCGAGAGGGTTCTTCGCCTTGGGTTCCTCGTAGGATTCCTCCTCTTCCTCTTCGTCCTCCTCCTTCTTTTTAGGCGCAGGCTTCTTCTCCTCCTTTTTAGGTTTCTCCTGCTTAGGCTTTTCCTCCTTCTTTGGTGGGACGAATTGTACAGCCTTCTCGATGTACTCGGTCGCACCGAAGATGTCCTTGACACTTGGGTGACCAGTTACTGTCTCGTAATAACGGACGATGTTAGGGAATTGTTGACGAAGAGCAGCATCGAAGGTCATGGCGAAGGTAGAAGAAAGTACACCCGCTAACATGAAGTCAGCAAGCGAAGGGCGTTCGCCTACAAGGAATGTTTGTGTTTGGAGGTGCTCGCTGAGGACCTTGAATGCTCGGATCTGAGAATCCACCATGGCTGTGTGGATCTACATGCATCGTCAGTGCGTGCTTGCCATAATCACATCGCGCGACGTACGTTTTTGTTGTAGGGGTAGACGCCTTTAATGAGTGCGTAAATTGTTCGTAGGGAAGTCCGAATTTCGGTGATGGAGAAGGATAACCATTGATCGATCAAAGCGGCCTCCTTGGGAGATGAGCCGAGCAGCGTGCTATTTGGCGCCAACGAGGCGACTGCGAGAATAGGACATCAGCAAAAAGTTGATTAGAATGCGAGGATAAATGATAGTGAAGTCAGAATTTTCGGGTCTCGACACATATAGTTAAGACAGGGATAACTGAAAATATTAAATCTCATCTTGTAGGGCTACACGAATAGCACGAGTGAAATGAGGAAAGCGAAGACTTACTGTACCGAGAGATCGCAAAGGTTTCCGTGAGGACGAAGCCATCGGTGCCCTTGAACGCAGGGATCTTCCCAAGGGGGAACTGGGTGAGGAACTCAGGCTTCTTGTTGTCCTCGTAGTGCTTGTAGTCAGTCGGGATATCGATCTTGACACCACCGTAGGCAGCAACGGCGCGAAACTGATCAAGGAAACAAAGTCAGTTCGATTAGCGTAAGAACTACAGATCAAAGACGTACGGCCTTGCCTTCGCCTGATGTGGGCGTTGTCCAGAGAGTTCCAGCAGACATGGCGGAGGGGAAGATGGTGGAGGGAAGAGAAAGATGTTGAGGAAAGAGAGCGAGAAAAAAAGTTGACTCGCTGTCGATGGCGGGTTTAGGGCAAGCCACGTGAGTCCTGGGAATCACCTTCCGCAAACAACTCGATTTTTCAATCCACGACTTCTGGCTACTCACTCTCCCGTGCTTCACTCCTACACCATCGTAGGAACCGTTCTCGAAATCCAGAAGACAAGAATGTGCCGAAGAATCGACGCTCCATGAACGTTGCACGAACTGCTGACGTCTTTGTGCTGGAAAGTGAATTGCTACGCGCTTGACGCCATGATCATGTGTAGAAGCGCTACGGTCCGCCTGTTAAAGATGACGATCCAACTTCTTCAAGATAGCTATAAAGTGGCTCCGCTACGTCGATCATGGGCCGACTGACCTCGTAACGATGTTGCGTAGCTGGTCGATCTTTCTTGTGGCCGCTTTGTGCACCCAAATTCCCGGTGTCCTGAGCGCTGCACCCTCTGGTCCATGGGACGCCTTCAACTTCGCTCCTTCGTCACGGACCGTAAAACCTGTGTCTATATTCAAATCCGAAGGCTCGGTGGAGAATGGTAAGGCTCTGACGGACGCTGGCTCTGGTAAGACCACTTTCAATAGTGGCTCATGGTTGGCTCTCGATTTTGGAAAGGAGGTTAGTGTATGTGTCTACTTCGAAATTGGATTCGAAATTTATCCACCAATACGATTTCAAGGTCGGAGGACTGATATCTATGAATATCGACTCGGTCGCCAACTCCAGTGCATTTGCGCTTTCGTTCTCGGAGTCTCCGATGTTCGTTAGCCCCACGACGTCCGACGACTCGTCTTTTCCTTCGGCGAACATGTCTTATGACGGAGTGTTAGAGGTTCAATCACCCCTCAGAGAAGGATTTTGGACCCAACCTGCCGATCGACTACGAGGAGGCTTCCGATTTCTCACTGTCGTGTCGAAGTCAACAGAATCCTTCACCATCTCAAATATAACGTGCTCGATATCGTTCATGCCTCAAACTGAGGACCTGCGTGACTACGCGGGCTACTTTTATGCTCAAGACCCAAGCTTTCACGACAAGGATTTCTTGACGAAGATTTGGTACGCAGGCGCTTACACCGTGCAGACAAACATTGTTCCTCTCGATACTGGAAGAGCGGTCCCATTCGTTTCTTCTCCAGGTGAATGGTATTTTCGACTGTTTTCTAATTCACTCAACGCTTTATTCAGGATGGGAGAACAATGCTACCCTCGGTGTTGCCGGACCTATCATTGTCGATGGTGCTAAAAGAGATCGGTAAGTGATCTATGTCGATCTGATATCGGACGGGTTTCTATATTACTATGTCACCAAGTGCGGTTTGGCCAGGCGATATGGGCATTGCAGTCCCCACTCAATTCGTCTCCACAAACGATCTCCTACCCACCCGAAACGCTCTTTCCACGATGTTCGCAGCCATCAATCCCACTACGGGTGCGCTCCCCGAATCCGGGCCTCCTCTGAGTCAACAGGGCAGCGACACATATCATGCATGGACTCTCATCGGAACTCACAATTACTACCTATATTCCGGGGATACCGACTGGCTCCAAGGAATATGGGCCAACTACGTATGTTCCAATTTTATTATTCCGTTAGAGTTATTCTGAAGTGTTTGAGCAGAGCAAAGCGGTCCAATTCTTAGAAAACAAAGTGACTGCTTCCGGACTCATGAACGTGACGGGGCTCAGAGACTGGGCGAGGCTTGGACAAGGAGGTCTCAATGCAGAAGGCAATGCGTTGCTGTATCGTGTAAGAATATGCACCAATATCTCGACGCAGAGCTCAATCGTGAAAACTTGCAGGTTCTGATTACCGCCGCCGATCTCGCATCTCACCTGAACGAGAGCACCCTCCAAGAAGCCTGGACAGCGAACTCAACTTCTTTGAAAGCGAAATATAATGAAGCTTTCTGGGTTCCAGAGCTCGGAATGTATCGCGACAACGAGACCACAACCCTCTGCCCTCAGGATGCAAATTCATTCGCTATCTTATTCAATCTGACGACTTCTTCAAATCAGTCGGCATCAATCAGCGAGGGATTGCAGAAGAATTGGAATGATTTGGGACCTGTCGCGCCTGAGTTGCCAGATACGATCTCTCCGTTCATCAGCGGATTCGAGGTGAGATTCACTGGATCTCAGGACACTCGCGTCTCTCACTCCGTTCGGAACAGTTACAAGCTCACTTTTTGTCTGGAAATGATGCACGAGCTATGGATCTCCTTCAGAGGGAGTGGGGATACATGTTATACACGAACCTCAGTGTTCAGTCGACGCTATTAGAAGGGTTTACTGCGAACGGCTCGATCGGGTGCGCATACATCTTGAATTCCCTTCGATTTCAGAAATATTCATACTATGCTCAGCTACCGGTCTTACGATGGATACAACTATGATGCATCGTATACTAGCCACTCTCATGGATGGAGTTCAGGTCCGACCTCTGCATTGACGATTTATGTCCTCGGTTTGCAAGTCACGTCTCCTATGGGTCAGACCTGGGCTCTGGAGCCGAATACATCCGGGTTGCCAGCAGCAGAGGGAGGCTTCCAAACGCCGCTGGGATGGTTTGGGGTCAAGTGGACTTCAACCTCGAAATTGTTCTCCTTGACAGTGACAACTCCTTCAGGAACGCAGGGTATCGTGACAGTGCCCGGAGATAAATCTATCCAACTCGATGGGAGAACGATCGAATTACACGGGAGCAGGCAGTTGACCGTTGGGGGAGGGACACATGTAATCACTGCAAACTAGGAGAAAAAGGGTCTGCAACCTTCACATTCAAAAATCGACGACGTACATTGCGATGAGGATTTGTAACTGATTAGTACCAATTGCAGAAGATATAAGTATGCTCTATCATCTATAGCGTGTTGTTGAGTTTTCTGTCAAACCAAATATATGCACCCGTTGCCGACAAGGATAGTAGATACGGCCAGTCGAAGGCGGAACCGAACATTTCGTACGGAGGTAGGAGCGTCAGTACGTTTGTTTGGATTTGGTCTTCGTTAGATGCGTTGGGTTTTGGAGGAAATGCGGTTCGAAGTTGGACAAGCGTGGAAATGAGATATGTTCCCTTCAAAACCTGTCAGTTGCGCCAGTACCATTCAAGTCACAAGGTATTCACCATCATCTGGGCAAGGATAAGGAGAAGCAACGATGCGCCTAAGCTTTGACTCGTGAGTCTCAGAACCTGTGTAGAAGAGTGCAAGATGAGCTAAGAGACACGGAAATAGAAGGATTTTCACGAACCCTCGAGACAAGCCTCAGAACAAATCGAATACTTGTAAGTATTATTGCTCCAACGAGTGCCAAACTAATTTGACGTGAAGTCGCTGCGATGTGATCCGGAGACATCTTAACCGAAGGCAGTAAGGAAAAGAGATACGTCAAGAGATGGGAGACGAGGTCTGGGTACGAACGGCCCTCCGACGACTGAGTTCTAAAGGGTGCAAATACATTGAAGATCGACTTAAAGAGAATAGATAGTGAGAAGGTAATGGCACGGTCGTAATAGAGAGAACTCACGCTTGCTGTCCTAAAGACGCAATAAATAGAGAATATCACACCAATAACGTGAAGTATTCGGCCTTGACTTGATCTTGAATAATCATGTTCCGCACGACTTTGCCTCAACTCCTCCACGTTCCTGCTCATTTGATATTCTAGGGCGATGAGACCGTCTATTTCCCGCTGAATGGAACTCGAATCTTCATCTATTTAGCACCACAATGAGAGTAAATCTGCACATTGGACAAACCTGAATTTCCCAGGACTCGTGACATCCATGATGGTCCGCTTGACTGCTCTGTACGCTGAAGTAGGGTAAGACACATGATTAGATGTTCACCTTCCGCCTGAAGGGATAGTCATACAGTTTTTGCTTGTTCTTCCCTTCTCGTCAAATCCTTACGAATGCGAGCTAATGCTTCCTCGGCACTAGCTATTTCAGATGCCGTAGGAATTGTGCTGTAAATGGGACAAGATGAGAGTTTCACACAACATGATTCTCTCCTGAAAAGAGACTATGAAGTACCTCCTACTGTCCCTGAAGGTTGGGAGGAACCGAGCCATGTTAACTGCCGCGCCCAAGCCAGAAAAGAGACCGATCGTGAAAGTTCCAACAACGACTATGCGAGCCAGGAGGGTCTGCTCCACAGGTGATGTCGTTAAGACGCCTTCAGGTATAGGTATCATAGAGAAGAAGTATAGATAGACGACGCAAGGAAGGAACGCGAAGAGCAGCCTCGTGGGGAGAGATCGATTTCGAGATAGTTTGCCTGAAGGACAGACGAGAGTTCATTACAAAATGTCTGACGAGATAATGTGGGTACTTGCCAACGGGAGACTGATACGTGAGCAGGAGATTCGAGCAAAGAGGGATCACGAAAAGTAAATCTGCGACAATGAGATGGAGGGAGACTTTCCAGCTGAGCATTCGTCCACTTCCAAGCAAGGATTGAGCATCGGAACTACAGCTTTGAAGACATATCACTCACGGAGCGCTGAGCATTCCGATTTCTTGGAACAGAAAGATGCAGAAAAGGATGCAGCAATCGGAAAAACAGAACGAAAACACCCAGAATGCAACTTTGGTGTGCAATGACGATGGTCCTTTCTTCGCAGTGATCGCGGAATCGTTTGCTGGACTCTGGCTTGTACTCGGAGTCGGCAAACCTTCAAGTTGAATGTATTCTACGTCATCTTCTGCGTCGCTTGAGGTTGCGGCCAATGTTTTGAGGTCGCGGAAGAGAGACCGAGAGATGTATGTTCGACACGAAAATATAACTAGGACCCTTTTGAACGTAAGATACGCATCAGCCTGAGCAATCATTTGAAAGTACACCAAGAAAGTATACCTTCCTAGCTGAACGATCAGCAATTCGAAGAAATCTCGTGAGGGAGGAAACAACTTCATGGACAGCGTTGAAGTTGGCCGTGACGATGACGGTCCACGTCAACGAGACGCGTCCATCGCGAAGAGCCGCGTGGCTTCACCGCGATCGACTGGCGTGATTCACTTCTTCTTCTTCTGTAACTCGACCACTTTCCACTTTCCCAACCGTTCTCCAACGCCTCAACCATTGTTGATTTCTGAGCGTGAACCATCTTCAAGCTCTTAAGCTGAAGCTATAGACACAGAATGAGCTTCGAAATGCTTGACGATTTCCTCGTTGACTCTGGCGACCTCAAGAGTGTGCACTACATCCCTAATTTTGTATCCGAAGAGGAGGAAGAGTACATTATACGACAGGTAAGACACCATCAGCCCTCAATCGCGCTCGGAAACGTAAATGTAGCTCGATGACGCATTCTTATAGATCAACAATGCGCCAAAACCGAAGTGGAAGACCCTCCCGAATCGAAGGTACTTGCTCTAAAGGCTTTCAATCTCCTTGACTGTGATACTCACCTTTCCCTTAAGATTACAGGTGTGGGGAAAGTTGAGATAGGCCAAATTACACGGAAGTCGGTCCTTACCGTATTCTAGGCGGCGAAATAACGAAATCTGGAAAGCTCCTCAAACAACCATTGCCAGCCTTTCTCAATAAATTGTACGTTTCGATCCGTCACACGTCTTTAAGATTAATAACGGATGGACATTACAGCCCAGACATCATCAGCCGCCTCCGTGGATTGGGCGTATTCAAGGATTCTAAGATTGGTCAACCGAACCATGTCATAGTCAACGAAGTAAGCATACGATCATTCTCAATGCCTCTCATTCGTGGAGTTCTCTGTTGATATCTGCACATTATAGTACCTTCCGGGTCAGGGGATCATGGTCTGTCATCTTGCAACATCGTGTTTGGTGCCAATCCTGATTCTTCGCTAGCCGCACGAAGACGGTCCTCGATATCATCCCGTTGTTTGCACGATATCTCTGGGCTCGCATACAGTCGTCAACTACTACCGCTACTTGGCTCAGGAGAAGCAGTCTTCGCCCGAAAGTGTCAAAGAGGGTGTAGAATCAGCCTCCGACGGAAAACCGGGAGCCCCGCGCCCTATTGACACCAAACCTGTTCTTTCCGTGTTACTGGAGCCTCGCAGTCTTGTTATCACCTCGTCAGAGCTCTACGCTCAACACCTGCATGGAATCTCGCCGGTCGTGGAAGACAAATTCACCGCCTTGAACTCAGAGGATGATGCACTCGAGGATGAGACTGGCGAGGCGGATAGCAACTCGAACGAGGATCGGATTTTGGTTGCTAACGCAGCTTTATTGGGGGGTGCTAATGAGAGAGAAGCTGTTTTGAAGGGTAGTGTTTTGGAGCGAAGTACGAGGATAAGTTTGACGTGTCGAAGCGTCGAGCAAGTGTCAACACTTTCAGCTTCAAAGTTACTGAGCTACTAAAGGCAATTAAATTCGGAACTCCTATCAAACTGTACAATAAGTCTACATAAATGTGATGCACCTCGTAAGGTCACTTTCAACCAGAATAGAGAGCGGCCGAAATTAATGCATCCAGTGTTACTTTTCCCCAGGCAAAGTAACTCAGAGACTGTGAAGAACGAAGTCACTGAGTGAATTCACTAAGCGAATTGTCGGGGTAAAACAATAAAAGAAAAGAAGGCGTGCCCAAAGGTGTCATTGGAGAAGCGAAGACTAAAATTCCAGCAATATTCCAGAGCTCTGCAGAAGATGGTGATGGTTTCGAACAAGGAGACGAAAAGAACACAGAAAATTTTATGCGCCGTTTGTTTGTTCTTGCTTGTCACAGCAATCTTCTTCGGGCCATTTCCGTTTTCGGCGCCTGCAAACCTTCCTCGTTTCGACTTGCAAGGTGTTCTCCAAAAACCAAATGATTCCTTTGAAGCGTCCGATCGAATACACTTACGTTCGCATCGGACTAAGCTCGAATACGGAATTTGACCCTCTGCTCCTACGAAAAGCTCTTCAAGATGCGCTCAATCAAACGTTTGGCTTAAGCTTCGCTGGTGCTCAAATCGATATACTCTCGCTACACGAAACTGGGTCTGAAACAAACGACGCCTCCATACGCAACGGAGATGCTGTTGCAAGGGTAGCTAAAGAGTAAGCATTTATCCCTCCAAAATGTCTTGAATATTGACATTCGAGATTTGTTACTAGGGACGCCTCGAAAATAATGGGTGCGATCGCTGCTTCAAAACACACTGAGCGACTATCTATGGCGGTCTTGGACAGCGCAGACTTCCTCCCATCTCTCTTGTTGGCCGCCAATACTCTGCGTGCACCTTAATGATTCATTAAGATGGACTTTGAAACGTGTTGGAAAGGACGATCATGCCAGTGGAATGCTTCAATAGTTGGAGAGAAAGAGGACCTCACTGTTCGAATAGGTGGTCTCTATCCAGCTAGGTAGAGTTGTGCGGTAGAGAAGCCCATCCACGATGATTGGCTTTCATTTCTACGCACTTAGATAGTGTACGAGTACTATTTTTGTCTTTTCGTCCGAGTCCGCGATTTTCAAATGCGAGTCTGCGGGGCGGTCGCACTAGCAATATGCTCTTCTCTTCTCTGAAGTATTATACGTTTTGGGGGTCGATGAGGCTTGTCGGTCGTCGATGGTTGTCTGACGCCGTTGGTGGGCGCAAGTCGCGTGGAAGATCGCCAGCAAGGATTATCACAAGTCGTAGCACGTGTCGCGCTGCACTTCCGCTTCATCCACCACTTTGGCTTGCGTGCCGACCCTTCGATCGAGTTCGCTTGTCCAAAAGAATTACCTCGATTCTTGAACGTTGTAAAGAATTAACGCAGATCTCTTATTACGATGGTGCGAAGCATGCAAACCTTTGAGATTCGATCGCGGTCCTCACACATCGCTGGCAGTCGAAATCCAAGTCTAAGAGTTCAGCAGAGAAGAAACAGATGATCGACAGTTTCTGCTCCTTCACAAGAGCACCGTGCGTCGCTACATCAACTCTTTAGATGTACTATGGGCTTTACCTAACAAAAATGGTTCTCAAAGGAAGGAGACGGCAAAGCTTTACATTGACAAATACCTTGCCCTCGACATCGCAGTCGACGCGTATTACACAAACCCGAATGAGTTTGCCCAAACATCATCCAAGAGGGCGGAGCAAGATAGGAACGCAAAACTATCAGCACTTTACGAGAAATACAAGGCCGAAGGTACGTGTAGTACCCTTAACCACTGCAATGTGTCGTGCTGCATATCACTCAGCCCATCGTTTCAGATCCGCAAGAGGAAAACATCGCACTCAACGGGACGATAAAACTTTGCACGGATTTGGGTGTTGACCCGCAGGATGTCGTGCTGCTGGCGCTTGCGTACGAGCTGAACTCGAGCGAGATGTGTGTTTGGGAGAAGAAGGGGTGGATGGACGGTTGGCGGAATCTTGGGTGCGTTCTTCTCCACATTGTTATAAATTCCTCGTTCATCTTTCGACTTCCCAGTTGCGATTCCATCGAATCAATGAAGGTGGCGCTTCAGCAGATAAGGCAGAAGCTGGGTTCCGATGCCACCTACTTCAACGCCGTGTATGCTAAGACCTTTGCCTTCGGATTAGCGGCAAATCAACGACATCTTGGTATGTTCCTTGCGATGTTCACTTTCGCATAGCCTCATCGACCATGTAGCTTTGGACATGGCTTTGGGATTCTGGCAGTTGCTGATCCCGCACGCCTTAGCTGGCGGTGCATTGGCACACGAAGATGAGGATGGGATGGACGAGGACGGCAAGGAGAGAGGATGGACGGATGAGTATACGGATTGGTGGTTCGAATTTCTGCAAGAGAAAGGACTGAAAGGGATCACTCGCGATATCTGGTCTCAGGTGAGTTGACTTGAGAACGAAACACCATCCTCGTTCTGACCGGACGTGACTTGCAACTAGCTTCCTGTCTTCATCCGATCGATAGACACCAAATTCCAAAATTACAATGAAGACGGTAAGCTACCTCATTGTCGAATAACAACAAGGTGTCTGACATGTGAGCGATGTAGACTCTTGGCCCACCGTCATAGATGAGTTTGTTGAAAGGGCCAAAAGCAAACTTGCGACATGACATGGCAAATTACGTTGGCATTTGTAAGTCGAAAGATTATCTTCACCGATGATCTCCATGCTTACTATTCTCGAAGTACGATTTGTAGCATAAACGAACCAAATGTACGTGATTAGAAGACGGACAAGTGTACAATTTCTTGTAAAGCAGAGTTTGGAGAACGTCGGGAGGCTTTTTCTTGGTCTTTTCTTGGTCTTTCTTGTTGATTGAGCTCATCGGGAGGTCATTCCGTGTAAGGTGTTTGTCTACTTTGTTATCTCGACACGTTCATTCAGGAACCTCGTCCAACGACACTGAACATGGTAAATGTCTTGAAGAGATACGTTTTTCCTTGACTACCACTGTCTTATTCAATATTCCGCGCAAGACACTTACTACTTTGACTTTCCTCCCTTTAACCAGTGCGTTTGCATGGCCTCTGACTCGATACGAGTTGCATTCGTATTATACTTTCGATTGCTGTGACGAGGCGCTACTTGGAAGTGAGACTCGGTGTTCAGATCTCAATCTCAGAGTGGGTCAAAAAAATACGACAAACACAGGCTTTCTCAGTACTTGTGTTTCCAGAAGCTTTTCATCTCCCTACAGCTACAGCTCAGTTGGATGCGTTTACACAGGAAACAGCACGCATTTGTAAAAATAATTCATGCAGGCACTGCGATGGTTATAATTAGCCGTTCGCAAGGCTGTGCACATGGTAGGCCGTAGAACCTCGATCAAGCTTCGGCCTCCTCTTCCTTGAACCAGTGCGCCCATTTCAAGTATAAGACCACGGCGGACTGCCCGCCTTTTGCCCTTTACATCTTCTCGTTTGCGTACTTGATCGGCCACTTTGCAATTTCAGGACGTTTCAGCAGACACTAGGCCACTCGACTCAAACACTCATCTCGAATTTGAACTTGCCTCGATTGATTGACGCTCAAGCTCACACATATCGATCTTGCGTATAACCTCTGGTCGTGACAATATGGCTGACGAAACACAGGGAGCAGCGGATCTATCAGCAGCGGCGGATGAGGTACGTCTATCTTCCACTGATGTTTGTGGGTTGACTAAATGATTCACCTATTCCGAACCGAATCAGCATGCAAGGATTCTCCAAACCATATCGGAGTATGACAGCGCACCCGCCGAGCTCAGGGATACCGACAATCTCTACAAAAGCTTAGATAGAGACATCAAAGCGAGAGAAGTGCGTTTGAAGCAGCTGGTCAAGAACCGGTACGCTATCGCCTCCTGTAGTGCTCGAACAGGCGCTGACGTTCCACCTATTTACAAGAATGGCAGAGCACAAAGACGTTGATAACCTTCAGAGAAGCAAGACGAAACGTCTCTTCGTATATATCAAGCATGGAGGAAAGGAGGGTCTCAGTAAGAGGATGGAGAAAGAAGAGCGCGAATACATCGAAGCCGCACAGGCCGAATTCAATGAGACAATTGCAATCAAAGAGCTCAAGGAAGCGGCAGAGAACGCGAAGACAAAGGTACTTGTGAAATTTAGATTCCTTGGTGTTCAAAGGTGCGACAGTTTAATAGAAAGAAGGCCTGGAACGCAAGGTTGAAGAAAGAAAGCGACTCTTATCACAGTTAGACTCTCTGTACAGCGCCGCTTTCAACGGACCGACACCTGGTAAGAGCATTTCTTTCTTTCTTGGTGAGTTTAAAGTGGCTAATTAACTATTATACAGATTTCCCTGAAGAGGATGCTGCAGAGACAGAACTACGCGAAGCCGAAGATCATTATGAAAGAGTGAGTTATCATCCAGCTTCAAATACACATCCGCGACTTATATCCGAACATCAGCAACAATCTATACTTAATCAACGTCAACAAGTGACTGATATTATGCAAAAAGCTCTTCAAACCACAAGGCAAATGGAGAATTCATTGCAAAATGTGTGTACACATTTCAGATCGTTCAAACTACACGATTGAACACTCCTATGATAATTTCGCCAGGCTAGCAGAAACGGCACGTTAGATACGTTTGGAATTGGAGGTATCTGGGCAGAACTAGCTGAAAGGGACCACCTCATGCGCGCTCAAGGATTAGCGTCACATGTGGACATGCTAATCAGACAAGTACAATCTATGACACCTGAAGTCAATGGATTGCGTATGCCTAAGATTGTAAGCCCGTACGTATCTTTCAAACCATATAAAAATGGAATTCAACAAGTCTAACGCTATTTTCTCTTTCTAAGTGAATGGCTGAACGTCGTCTTCGACAATCTGTACACGGATATCCTTTTCCAACGTAAGACATTAATCATCTTTGAAGTGTATTTGAGTAATTTTTTACACAGGTAAAATCACCGAGTCACTGAACAGCGTCTTGGAGTTCAAACAGGATCTTGTCCTGTACTGCCGTAGGTTTGACTCGTCCGTCGAAGAATTGAAGAACGACGTACAAGATGCTGCCAATTTCTTGCGTTCCAAGAGGCGAGGGCTAATAGCCGTTCGGCGAGAGATTTTGACTCGGGTGGCTGAAGATCATGTTGACGCACCGCCGACTTATCGCGCCGATGCACCTTCTGGGTCTTTGGATATCTCGAGCCGACTCGCAGATGTGAGTATTGCTATGCCGAGGGGTCCAGGAGAGTCTGCACGAGAACCTCCTCCTCCGGCGTATGGTATCCCATCGGCGCCTAGGGATGGCCTTCGATATGCACCACCACCGGGTCCTCCTCCTGGGCGCGAACGCTCGCAGAGTAGACAACGCTCAGAATTACCGCCCGCTTCCCCAACGATGCCAACGATGCCAACGGCGGGTGGAATGGAAACGATTTACAGCCCTCCGCGAGGACCTCCACCGGTGCAAGAATCTAGACCCGGCCCAGCGTTCAATCGAACATTGTCCGCAAGCTCGTCTGGCCGTTCGCGTTCACTGTCTCCTCATCCTCGGTCACCCTCAGGCAGCGCCCGCGCATCGCCGTCGTCTTCACCTCATGCATGGAACAAGCCACTCCCCGCCTCCCCAATAATGAATCCGCAAGCGTCGTCTCTCTTCGACGGAGGTTCTCCTTCATTCCAAGCGTCTGGGTTGCGTTCACGCTCACCCTCGCCGTTCCCGGCCAGTCCGAGGTCACCTTCCTCGCCAGGGACGTCCCAATTCCCTCCCCATGATGTCACGCCGAGCATGCAGTTCCCAGAACCCAACTTCACTCTACACTCTCATGACGCTTCGTTCCAGCCGCAGACCCAAGGCCCGAATCTCGGTTCTCCGTGGCGTATGCAAGTGCTCGACGCGAACGGCGATGATCTCCCCAATCACTCAGATGCAGAACATGAATTACTGCCGGCGCCGCAAATGCCCACAGCGAACCCATTCTTAGACCCCATTAGCGCTGCTGCTACTCCCGCCGTCGACGAGAATGCCCGAGAAGCATCGGCCGCACCAGGAACGTTAGTGTCTGGCGCTGAGCAAGCACGCTCTCCGACGGAGGCATCAGCTGGACTACAAGGTCAGGAAGAATTTGTGAACACCCGGAGTCGTCCTTTGGCTTCCAAGAACCCCTTTCGCCAGTCTATGTCATCGTGATCGTGATGATGAGTAATTGTGAGCGAAGCAGCGAAACGTCTAGAATGTCTTGATTATATTTGGGCTGGATCCTTATTTATCGCCCCTTCGCCTTCAGCGTTCCGCTTTTGTCTAATAGCTAATATTGAGTTCTGGTGCATTCCGAAATACCAAGTGTAGAAAATGAAAGAACGACAGGGCGAAAGCAGCAGTCCTGAGCTCGGACCAGATGACATCGGAAGTGTCGGATTCGAAACCGGTCGCATGTATCTCGCGTTGTGAGAGCGCAAGTTACATGAGTAGCCGTTGGTCATCGTCGTGTCTCTGAATTTCCGCGCCGAGTTCCGGTAGGGTGACTTGGTCGCCGGCGAGCTCAGAATTATGACGTACTTGAAATGTCGGAAGTGCAGGTCTTGTTATGTCTAGCACTCCATGAGTAAGGCGACGGGCTGCTTGCGGGATGCGGGCGGAGCCGAAACGCATCTTCCGATTTCTATCGGCATTCTGGCGGACGCATATAAGGACACTTGGAGGCCAAAACGTGAAGGCAAAACCAACTTAACGACAATCGACGACCCACCTTCCGCACACTCAAACTTTCTCTCTCAACCGAAATGGTTTACTCTTACGCTCTTCCGCGTAGCGCCCTCTACGGCATTACAGTGAGTAGCGGAAGTTGTCTTTCAATCTGTAGTCACTCACAATGGAACTTCAGTGGTTGTTTTCTTTGATCCTTTTGGGTCTGACGGGCTACCGAATTCACCACACGAAGGGATTACCGAATGGCTTTGACTTCTACGGTGAGTTCAAATTCGCATTTTGAAAGTTCAATTCAGTACTCACTCCTCATAGATCCTGTCATTGCCGAGCTTCTTGTCACCGCAATCTTCACCTTGCTCTGGGTACCAGTATCGTGAGTTGTAAATCACTGCTGCAAGATCGTTTTCTAACATTTTGGCAGATTAACCTTGCTGTTGAAGCGTACCAGAACAGAATGGAGCTCAGCAGGTTTGGTCACTGAGGCTGGAGGTCTCTTCGTCCTTTGGATCATGTACCTGATCGGTGCTGCAATTTCTACAGTGAGTTCTTAATCTTTATTTGTTCTCGATTTACTCACCTTCCTTTAGCACAAATGGCCTTCAACAACCATCTGCGGCACTGGCAAGCAGTGCGACGTCTTGATCACAATTAATGCATTCTCGTGGATGATCTTCGGCTTAATTTCGATCGCATTCACGTTGATCCTCATGCACTACGCAGCAGCGACCGCAGCGGAATCGCCTTCTTCGTCCTCGGAGAAGACATCTCCAGCGATGACGACAGCCTAATCTACATAGTTCTTTAGTCCTTGGTTTCATCATGTACTACGTTACTTACAATTTGTTGTCCCACACTCTGTTATGTTTCTTCAGCATTTGTTTTCTGCACAATTTTTGTAAATCAACCACTACGCTGTAGGATACGATAAAACGCACGTCATAATAATGAAATTGTAGAGTTCATTCCATTTCAATGGTTTCCTTCCACGCTACCACGTTTGACCTTCTTCGTTGCGACAATATGTGTATGATAGCTATGACCGCCCTTGCTTTTCTGTTACAATTCTGTATTCAAGTTCCTCGCTGTAGGATGCGATATAACGTACCACTCGATAAAGATATTGTGAGATGACTTTCTTTAGCTTTCATTAATATATCGATGAAAAGGCGATGAAAGAACAATCGAGACAAAACAACGTATCGCCTCTCGAATCAACCCTCAAAACCAAACGCGATCCCTCGATTCTGCTTGACGAAAGCTGTCCATGAAGTGGTATGATTGTTGAGAGCACGTTGCCAATTTACATGTCAGAACGCCATGCGCATCAGAGATGAAAGACGTTGAAGTCGAAGGAACGCGAGCGACGCATGTCCAGGCCGTGTCCTTCAGTGCGTTTCCCTCAGGCTGTGCGGCTATTCGCAGCGACCTCCCGACGCGTGCAGTCACCATGGCTAGTATTCATTTCCGGAGAACTCCCCACCTCGTTGCTGGCGCGAGGTCGTCCTGGAGCCTTTATTATGCGTCGCCGGCCTATTTAAGCAGAGCCCCAGTGCTCGAGAGAACCCATTCAAGCTTGTGTCGACCTTCATATGACCATGGATCCCTACGTGCTTCCTACCGTCCGTGTTGCTCTCTATGTCGTTCTGGTGAGTGCTGATGGTACGTTCAAATGAGAGAGGTTGCTGATGCTCTTTATGCAGTGGTTATTCTCAGTCGTTCTCTTGGGCTTGACTGCGGCACGGATACACTACACCGAGCACCTACCCGCCTTCGATCCTCTCAATAATGGCCATAATTTCTACGGTATGTCTACATCTACAACAGGAGCTTTGCGCTGTAGCTAACTTTCTATAGATCCCATCGTTGCCGAATTGCTCGTCTGCGCTCTCCTAACGATGGTTTGGGCTCCTTTGGTGTACGTCCTGATATCATCTCGATGAATGATTTGCTCATGAACATCCCAGTGTCCATATGATACACGGCCGGAACGAATACAAGTTCTTGTCGAAAGTCTGGCACGAACTAGTGGGCCTCACCATCCTGTGGATAATGTGGCTCGTCGGTGCTGCCGTCGCAACGGTAAGCACCACCATCTTCTCGAATTTAAAATTCCTGCTTGATCTGACGTCACGAAACCAAACCCCGATTTGATTAGTCCATCTGGCCGAATCTGCCCTCGTTCTGCTCACAGTTCAAGGCGTGCAGAGTCCTCGACGCCATGCTCGCCTTCGCGTGGATGGGCTGGATCGTCATTACGGGGCTGATGGTCAGCACGCTCTTGTACGCGACTGCGAACAGGTCGTGGCAGGAGCCCGCACATGGCGCTTGGACTCGGGATGGGGACCCTCGCTTTAGCTCGTACAGCCGTACCAGCGCATATTCGGCCCCATCTCAGCGCGCATAATCGCTGCGAAGGCTCAGGCTGAACATGTAGAATGCCTCTGGCAAATATTACTAGGAATTGGAAGTCTTTCAAGTTAGAGACATCGAGTTAACGTCGAGCTATTATGTATCCTTTATCCTGTACGAAATATCGCTGTATGTACTATACCTTCATTCACTAGGCAATCGTCGAAATATTTTCGGAACAGCTCAGCTCGCGATTTGCAAACTTGAAGAGTCCCCCCCTTCCGTTGTTGTTACGTAACGGCATCTTCCGAGAAATTGCCTCCGTCCGAGTTTGTTCGTGGCTAACTCTCGATTCGTCTCTTTCCCTTCCCCTTCTCCTTCCCTTGAAAATTTTGAAGCGAAGTAGACATACTACAGAGAAACTCAAGCAACATCGCGATATATTTTCAGAACAAACCTGCCATCTTCAATCTTGTCTGGCCTGGAAGCGCAAACTTGGGGGGAAGATGTTCGGAACACTACGAAGGAGCGCTTCTCTGCCAGCGCATGTGCACCGGTCATTCGTTCGTTTCAAAGGCTCCTTTCTCGCCGTCGTTTAGTCTGGTGACTCGATGGCACAGAATAGACTGAGACACTTTAACGACGAAGGTGGCCCCGAAGCGTATGCAGCAGGAGTGGGCTGTCACTAAATCCGATGACCACTTTCAAATTCGAGCCCGTATCGAAAGGACAGCGGTGTCTCATCCTGCCAGCGTTCCCTCTCCTTGACGCGTTTGCTAGTGTACTCCTCGTCTATTCCCCTTTCCAATCCCTTGGAAAACACTCGAAGGACATCAAGAAATGGACGCGAGAGGTGGTTTGAGGTCGCAAGCTCACCGAAGAGTATCTCCGAAGCATCAATACTCTTCGTCTTCCGATGGCCTTTTAGTCCCTCCTGATAGCTCGGCGGCTAGGGTCAGTGCTGGGTCTTCGCTATCTTCGATAAGTGGAAAGGCGTCGAAGTCGAGCTCGATTTCCTCGTCGTTTGGGATTGCTAGGGATGTTGCGCGCGGAAATGTTGGGCTAGCGTATGGGCCATACTCGGTGAGCTCTCGTTATGCTGCTGTGGAATTTCATTGAGATTTACTGTTATTCATTTTCAAGTATGAGCATGCAAGACAAGCCCCTCCGTCGGATTCATCCTCGTCGCAGCTATTGACGAAAGAGAAAGAAATGTTTCCTTCTCCTGCCATGACTCGAGACCTCACAGATCCTTCAAACTCGCCTGGTTATCTACTTCATACCATCGACGCGGAGGATGACGACTCACTGCATCGGCCAGACAAGAACGACCAGCCCTTTGTCTTCTGTTCTGGTAGAGGGATACTCAACCTTGCGACGATCTCAGTCCTCTTGGTCGGGCTCATCGCTCTGTTCATCGCGTACCCCATCGTTTCGCACTTCAAGAACAAAAGCCACATTGGGCCTGGCTTCAATCTTGGCGGAATCAACTCTTCGGGTCAGGTCGGAGATATGCCTGGGATGCAGAATTTGAAGGATAAAGATACCCCCGAAGATGCTTGGACTTACACTGGGACGGACGGAAGCAAATATAATCTTATATTCTCAGATGAGTTCAATACCGATGGACGGACATTTTATCCGGGAGATGATGCATTTTGGGAAGGACAGGATATGCATTATTGGTGAGTTCGATTTGTCTGAAAGAAAGCGAGAAGTAATGAAACGATGTCGCTTTTAGGGCTACAGGTGAATTGCTTGATTCAGAGTATCAATGCATCATACCCAACGTAAATTTCTAGGCGACCTTGAATGGTACACTCCGGACGCACTGGAAACAAAGGATGGGAAATTAGTTATTACGATGACGAAGGAACAGTTCAAGGGACTCAATTATTCGAGTGGTACGTTCGATTACGATGCTGATTCTCACTCCCTGCGTCTCTAATGTCCTTCAAGGTATGGTAACCAGCTGGAACAAGATGTGTTTCACGACTGGATACATCGAAGTTAGAGTGAGCCTTCCTGGGAGTGGTGCGGTCGCAGGATTCTGGCCAGGTAAAGTCCAGAAAAATGGCGGTGGACACTTGCTGATCCAAGCTCTAGGTGTATGGACTATGGGGAACCTCGGCCGCGCGGGCTTTGGCGCAACGACGGACGGAATGTGGCCGTACAGCTACGATACTTGCGATTTAGGCACTTTTCCCTCTCAGATGGACAAGTCAGGTAACCCAGAATCCTCGCTGACGGATGGATGGACAGGCGATAAGCTTTCCAATTTGCCTGGCCAGCGTGCGTCGGCATGCACATGCCCTGGATCTGATCATCCTGGACCAAATGTCAAGACTGGTCGCGGTGTTCCCGAGATCGACGTTCTGGAAGGACAGGTAGAGAGGTCCATCTCCAACGGCGAGGTCTCGCAGTCGTTCCAGACCGCTCCTTTCAACGCCTTCGTCAAGTTCGACAACAGCTCGCCTGCAACGACGATCTACGACTCATCCACAACGCATTTCAATTCCTTCACGGGTACCGCGCTTCAGCAGTCGCTTTCCGCCGTCACTCTCACTGATAACAACAATTATGACGGTGTTGGGTATGCGACGTATGGCTTTGAATGGTGGAGCGACCCGAAGAAACGAGATGATGGGTATATTACATGGTTTGTCAATGGCAAGCCGACGTGGACAGTCACTGCTGCTTCACTTGCTGCTGATCCTGTGAGCGGTGTCAGCCAGAGATTGATCCCGGAGGAACCAATGGTAGGTCGAGCGTCTTCCGTAATTAATCGCTGGTGTTAATTGGTCGCTCTAAAGTACCTCATCCTGAACTTCGGGATGTCTCCGTCCTTCGAAGCCCAAGATTTCGAACACCTGGTCTTCCCGAGTCAAATGTACATCGACTACGTCCGCGTGTACCAAAGGAAAGACGTCAAAGATGGTGTTACCTGCAACCCCTCTTCGTATCCTACGACGGACTATATTCAGAAGTGCGTAAAATGAAAATTCATGCGGCATTTTTGCGCATACTAATGGCTTCACCAGGCATCTAAATGCATACGGCAATGCAAATCTTACATCGTGGTCGGGAGCTGGATATTCTTACCCCCAAAATTCTGAGTACGATGGCTGCTCTTGATTTATGGTGGCGCGATGATCTATACCCGATTCTTGGATACCTCTCGTTTATCTTCATCTTGTGAACTTTAACCTACTGTAGTTAATCTATTATCATATCTTCGTGTATATCCAAGGACTTGGGGTGGATGCCATACTTGTAAATGAGTATATGTCAATCAGCATACTTTCCAGAGTTCGGGCCTTGCATCGTGTTGTAAGGACATTTAAGTCTTCCAAATGCAAATGCAGAATTAGATTTGTCGTATTCACAAAGCGTACAGATGAGTGATGCGTTGGGTGATAATACAATGTTTATGCAATACGTATCAGGGAATTCAACAGATAGCAAATGAAGAAGTGACTGAGGTCAATTCAAGGTCCAACACCCCACACTTCTAACCCAGCACAATCAAAGGAGATCATTTGTCCCTTCTGCTCGCCTTGAGCTAGAGAGTCGTTATCGAAGGTCGGACATCGATGTGAAGTTCCTTCGATGAGACTTGCGTCGAAGTAAAGCCCGTAGTGTCCGTCCCTACAATATCAATGTCTAAGAAGAACGCACGCATAGAGGATTCTTATGAAGACTTACCCTCCACCAAATGATATAGAATCAGGATCACAAAGCGCTACGAAATTGTTCCGTCCGGTCCACTTGAATATTTTCAGTGTATCCGACTGACGAGATCGTTTGCTCCACAAAAACCTAGAGATGAATTTTCAGAATACGAATTCAAAGTCTTAGGACGGCGTACGTACGAATCTCCGCCCCCATAATATGACCCATGAGATAAATGTATTCCCTCAGAAACCCAGACTCCGAACACGCCGCCTTCGCCATCTTGAGCGACGAGAAGTGATCCAGCACTTCCAGGAGCCTTTCCACCCGGTGGTATATTACAACGTGAATACAGCGTATTGATGGAAATGCCGTGCTGGTCGAGACTGTATAACAACGTCCACGTATCTGGCAGCCGAGCTAAAGCAGGGAGATGTGGCCGAAGCTTAGTGCAAAAAGTCAGTATTCAGTCTTGCATTAAGAAATCCTTGTGTTGCTCACAGCATTCGCCAGATCAACATCTAGAACTGGTATCGTCAATCCCTTTCTTCCCGCCAGACGGACTGGTTTCAGTTTATGGTGTGAATCGAATTCAAAGCCCGAAGAGTTCCATTCACGGTCTCCTGCAAAGCCCGGTGCTCCTGATGGTGGGATATATGGATGCGATGCAAAGGGGGAAACGATGTGGGACGAGAATCCGTCGGTTGCTTGACGATGCACCCGACGGACGGTAGGGACAGAGTTGGATGTGGGCGGTAATGTTTTTGCGTGCTGGGTCTTTGCGAATAGTTCGTGCAGTTTTGTTTCTGTAGGGCTCATGGGTGCGGATTGAGTTGGTGTTTCGTCATTGTCGCCATCGGTGGAGGAGGAACGGGAGATGACCGCCGGAGATGATCTAGAGGAGCTTGGACGTGCTGGGGAAGCGCGAGTAGAAGATAGTAAAGAAGACATCCAGCTGCGAGATAATGAGGACCCGAATGAGATGCTTCCGGGTGGTGGAGATCGACTGCGAGCTCGAGCTCGATGAATAGACGTGTCGGAGGAAGTCCGTGGAAGGTTAGGAGGGGAATTTGGCATGAGTTTTGGCGACTCTCGCTGCTCAGGGAGCTCGATCTCTACGTGTTCTAGCGGACCTATTTGCTCCTGCATAATGGGGTGTTCGGGGGGTGGAACAAGATGCGTCTCCGTCTGCTTGGGTGAGACCGACATGGGTTCACTGTGCCCGACGTGAAGCCAACCCAAGGGATCCTCGTCGTCCGCCTTGAAATCGTCCATGACGCGCTTTTCATTTCTCCGTGTCCTCTCCTTTGCTTCCTCTGTGAATTTGTCGAAGTACAATGTGGAAGACACTGGCTCCGCGTGCAAATCGATGAGTTGCTCGTCTCCGCCTTGCGATGCGGGCTGGTCGTCAGTACCAAGTTGCAATGGATGGTCTTCTGCGGCGACGGACACGAATGAGCCAAATTCAGAGCTTGCAGAAGAGGGCGCCTCCGCGATCTTCCCGGCGGTCGAGGCGTCGACATTAATTGGCTTTGGGATCGGGAAGACTGGCTTGGAGCTGGATGGTATATCGTCAAAAAGAACGTCGAATGGGTCAGGATCCGAGGTATTCGAAGAGCCGTTCATCGTCGAGTCTTGTCCACTTGCGCGCGCTGCTACTTCGAGATGGCCGTGATTTGGTTACGATCGATTTGCATGCCTAGTGCAAGCGTCAATGTGTTCTGCAGGAGGCATCTTTGTCAGTCTCGCGTAACATTCAAGACGGCGTTGTGCGTACATTCGCTCTGGCTCGCGACACGCTTCCATGTAATGCCAACGTCGTGACTCGTGGACAACGTCGGCGATGCATTTCGCGCCCATACTAACCGACAAAATACTTTCTCACGCCTGCTAATTGCGAATTTGCCAGATCGTTGACTGAGTGTAATTATTTTGCTTCCAACTCAAGGGCATTCTAATAATCTGAAAACTTGAGCCGTTCTCCTTGCACATGGTATTTCGGGAAAAGGAAGGGAGAAAGGATGTTCTGTCGTCAAGAAGTAGATTTCGGCAGTTGCCGACTGGTACAAAGCACCGAATTTTGCGAGTATCAAACGCAACACGATGACGAACGGTCGGAAAGAAGAAGATCACACCTCCAGAACTTCCCTTCGCATAATTACAAGATAGCGAAGCCACGAGACATGACATTAATATTAGTGACATGTTGGCAGCAAATGGGGCTGATTCATCCCCATCCAAATATCGGAAGTCCTTGCAATTCAGGAATTTTTTCAGAGACCTTCCGGTAGATTTTTGAAAGAGAATGTAGAACCTGGCTTCTTTCGAGACACAGTTTTCTGGCAATAAATGCGCATTTCTGAGAGGAAGGTGCCTGATCCGCGCAAGGACAAACGTCATCAGGGAATTGCCGTGCAGGGAATCACGCGCTTATCCAAAAATGCCCGACTGCTCAAAAGTTGGGTCCGACGTTGTTCATCGCAGCCATCGTCGTCGTCCACACCATCCTCCCATCGTCCACAGTCCACACACACCCATCTCATAGCCTGCTCAACATCCATCCACGATGCCGGCGTCGCGACGAGGAAGCGGGAGCATCACCTTGCCTTCGGGCCAGACGCTCGCCATCCATACGAGGACCCAAGATGAGGAGGGCCTCCCTCATGCGACCAAGAGGTCGGTGGAGGGTATCAGTGTCTGGAAAATATGTTGATCTTCTAGTTCAGGACGATGGCAGATCATCTGAGGAAGTTCGAGAGTCTGTGAGTATCCGCCACTCGTGCAGTCGTGCAGTTCAGTATTATCTTGTGCTGCGTAAACACAACGCACCCCATCCTTCCTTCTACGTCAATCGAAAACTTGAACATTTGGTCCTTCGTTGTACAATTTCGATGATTAACAAATATTGATACAGATTTACTCTCACACCTCAGAGGATGCGTATGATCACAGAGGCGTTCAGCGAGACCTTAGAACTTGGTTTGAAGAAGCCTGGTCAGGTCGTGGTACGTGCTTCATGCATTTAGAGTTGATATCCAAGCGCTCATCTGGGTCCGTTATGCTACACGGACCTTCGATCTTGAAATGGTATCGTATTTAGCCCATGATTCCTACCTATGTCTTCGGTTGGCCAACAGGCGAAGAAGTCGGAGATTTCCTCGCCTTGGACCTCGGTTAGTATTTTGTTATGTTTCATGCGCATATACAGAGGTTCTGACATGATTGTAACTCTACGTCCGCCCCGATCGCTTTCGTTTCATGATAAGGCGGAACCAACCTTCGAGTCTGTCTGGTTAGCCTCAAGGGGAACGGACAGTTTGAAATTACTCAAACAAAGTACCGCCTCACGGAGGAGCAAAAGCAAGAAGATGGAGAAAATCTTTTCGATTTCTGCGCTGAATGCTTGAAGACTTTCATTCTCACAAACATGGACTCTATTGTGGAGCAAGGTGCGGACGAAGAAGGGGTCAAAGAAGATGGAGCAACCGTTGCAGCTGCAACCGCACAGGCAGCTGCGGGTGAGTCCGAGGGCGGTGGTGCCCTCATCAAACCTGGCCAGGAGCTTGCCTTGGGGTTCACAGTATGTGCATTGGAAAAGTTTCTTGCGAAATCGAAGTACTCAACTAGCATATATGCAGTTTTCTTATCCATGCGCGTAAGTGCATTTTCGGCGGGAGAACCATTGTTATTGATTTCAGCTAAAAGGCAAGAACGTATCGATCATGGCGAACTCATTCGATGGACGAAGGGCTTCGGCGCTCCCAATACTGAGGGGCGCGATGTCGCGGAAATGTTCAGGAAGGCCCTTTCGAAGCACGTATGATCCTTCATATTCCGAACGTAACTTCCCCAGCCTGACCCTTTGATTAAGGATCTTCCAATCAAGCTCACGGCGCTTATTAACGATACTACAGGAACTCTTATCGCGTCCCATTATGTGAATCCTCGTACAAAGATTGCGGTGATCTTTGGAACAGGCTGCAACGCTGCATATATGGAGCATGTCAGTGAAATCGATAAGATTGCTCACCTGGGGATCGATCCCAAGGCCGATATGGCCATTAATTGCGAATGGGTATGTTAAAGGAGATAGCTCTTGTCATTTGTCAATCCATCTTAACAATTGTCTTCAAGGGTGCATTTGATTCGTTCGAACACGAGCATCTGCCACGGACTCCGTACGATATCATTGTGGATCAGACATCGAATAAGCCAGAAGAGCAGGCATTTGAGGTATGGGGTCTCGTAAATGTGTTCGGCCTCCATGTGCTGACTCAATGAAAGAAACTGATATCCGGAAGATATCTTGGAGAGATTCTTCGACTCGTCATCTGCGAACTCATAGATGAAGGTGTCCTTTTCCTTGGTCAAAACACGTACAAACTCGACGAGCCCTACTGCTTTGACACCGCGTTCCTTTCGCTCATGGAAAGCGACCCTACTGATGAGCTTCTCATGGTTATCGGCATCTTCACGCATTTCTTCGCGCTCGAGACGACCTTGGCGGAGCGCCAGTTCTTCCGGGCCCTTGCAAGACTGATTGGCAGACGTGCGGCGAGGTTGAGTGCATGCGGCATCGCTGCCATCGTCCAGAAGATGGGATATCTTGACGAGGGATGCTCAGTAGGCGCTGACGGTTCGCTCTATAATGTAAGCTCCCATAAAAAGAGTCGTGAAGAATGGTTGTGAAGCCTAACATTTTGAATAGAAATACCCAGGATTTGCAGATCGCGTTCATGAGGGTTTGATTGACATCTTCGGAGAGAAGGGAAAGTACGTTGACCATCCTGAACAAAGGACCTGAGCAGTAGCATTGATTCAACATCTTCAGGAACATCGTTACTCATCACGCAGAGGACGGTAGCGGTGTAGGAAGTGCTATCATCGCAGGTGAGTTTGGAAGGCTAGGCAAGAGATGAGGCTTATTTACTGACGAATATCCTGACAGCCATGACGAAGATGCGGAAGGACGCAGGCATCTATCCAAACGTCTAAGTTCTGCGCTCAAATGTTTGCTTTGAGTTGTGCTGTTCGGATGGAGCATGGTGTTCGACGTGTAAAAGCGGTCAATCCGACTCTGCTCATCCAAAGAATGTATAGAAATCGAAGTACAAAAGTTGTCTTGTGTATGATAACCAGGCTATGTCAGCGGAGACTTTGAATATGTACAAATAGAATATACTGCTTTCAAAGTGTGTACCTGAAATCGGGGGCGCGGTCTCCCAGCTCGCGAGTTTGTTCCGCCGTGTACTTGCTGACACCTCCGTTTGCCTGTAGTTCTGCCTCCCGCTTCGCATTTATGCGGCGGTACGCAATAATCGCGATGGGTGTGCTTATGAACCCGATTCCGACGAACATTAGTTCCAAGCCATCTGAGATGAAGGTCAAGTTGTTAGCGATGTATGATATCGACATCGAAAGAACATGACATACGTCCGAGAATATAACGCGGTGCGTCTTGCGTGCGGAATATGTTTGAGGCGATCGCACCAGCGAAATTACCAATGCCGATATGAAGCGCCATACCGACGCCACGTTTGTATTGTCCACAGAGATTATTGCCCAGCCTGTTGAATGTACGTTGGTTAATAGTCTATCAGTGCTTCTGGGAGCGGTCGTACCATGCTACGACACCGGGGAACGATGCGTAGGACCCCGCCACACAGAAGAAGACACCAAAGTACTTGACGCCGCGAGGAACATCTGAGATGTTGATGCTGAACCCGATGAGAAGCATCGTTAGGCCACATAAAATGAAGGGCGAGCGGAGTTTCAGTTTGTCGGAGAAGTGCGCAAAGACGAGTAATACGCATGCTAAGAAGACAGAGTCGGTCATTAGAGATCTTCAGACGCAGAAAGAACAATTCAGTCCGTCGCTCACTTGCGAAGATGTAAGGCGGTACGGTGAGGAGCTGGGTGATAGGTGTGCTAAATCCAAAGCTGTCGATTAGATTAAGTCAGTGCTTTTGAAACCACGAAATAGCGATGATGTTTACCCGGAGATGATTGACGGCAAGAAAAGGGATATTCCGTATACTACGCGGTGGGATGCGATGAGTGTAAAGAGAAAATATAAGGGGTGGATACATACGAGGAGCAACAATCGACATGTAGATGAGAATATGTAGCCAGACCTGATATACGGTCAACAAAATAGAGCCATAAAAATGATATGGGGGCCAATTACCTGCCAATCCTTGAAAGCAGCCCATACATATCGATATTCGAATTTCTCGGCCTCCCCTACTGAGGAATTATCGTATTCTGAACAGAGAAAGGGTAAGCGGTCAGAACTGAGCCGTAGCCATTACAGCAGACTTACTCTTTCTCCATATGACAAACGCTCGCTCCTCCGGAGTCAAGAATTTTGCAGTATTCGGGAAATCTACTAAGACTGCGAAGGCAAACAGTGAAGAATACGTTTACTTATTTTTTGTTCACTGGGTGCACTTGAAAACTCACCCATGAAAGCTAGAATGCCGACTGTGACAGTTGCGATCCCTTCCAGAATCTGCCAAACAGTATCAGACAAGGTAGAAAGAAGTATGGAACTAGGAGAGCTCACAAAGATCCATGACCACGATTCTAACCCTTGTGTCCCATCCATGAACTCAATTGCAAATGCAAGGAGTCCAGAGAATGCACCGGCGAGGGACGCAGCACTGTAGAATATGCCGACACGAGTCTGAAGCATGTGGCGCGGGTACCATATTGAAAGGCTTCACTTGGGTAAGTATATTTCCCCATATTTTGGAACATACTCACTAGTAGACAACGCCGGGAAACAAACCGGCTTCCGCGACACCAAGACAGATTCGAACGCCAACGAGTTGTGGATAGCTATCATTGATAAAATGTTACCTGACAGAAGTGGCAAATGAAACATGTCGACGAACGTCTTGACAAGTCCCATGAGTGTCCTTTCAAAATGGTCCATTAAGTTTCTACGCCGAAGTTGCATATTACGGCAATGATCTTACATGATAGTCCCCCACACCAACTTCGGTAGATTTTAGTATAAATCACCGAGCATCTATTCGAGTATGCTTACAGTAATTCCGGGAAGCCACCTGGATCGATCGAGTGTTAAAACGCGTCGCACAACTTCAAGAGAATGGTTCACCTCGAAGGTCTGAACTTTTTGAGCGCAAGGCTATATTGACAAGTTCAATCATCTGTGAAGAAAGCGTACGATAAAGCATATATACTAACTTTGCCGGGCATTCGGCCAGACAGTACGGCTTATATTATAGAATTTAGAGGGAAACACCATATAAGCCAATTGCAACTCACAACGAAAAACATCGTCTGGTACATTTGAATTAGTTATACTGACGGCTGAGAACATAGAATTATGGATAGTAAATACCAAAGCAATGTTGTACTGATTTCCAACCAAATGCAGTTGATCGACTAGACCTGCGAGCTTTGCATTTCCTAGAAGCACGCCGTCTGTGAAGAAAGAAATCTAGAGTGAAAATGGTAATTTACCAATATTTCCTAATAAATGATCGGTAAATACGAGGTGATTATACCACATGGTGAAGAAGTACGGACCTCTATCCAGAAAAGAACACAAATACATCAAAGTGAGGATGGGAAGGAGCCGCAAGTCCACCTTGCGCCATAGTCTTCTTTCTTCGTCCGCGGTGAGCTGTGGTGGCGGCGGTAGTGATGAGTCCCCTCCAAAATCGACGACTTCGACTTCTTCATGGAATCCCTTCTCGGAAACCGACGTGTCAGGTTTCTCGTAGGTCGGTGGCTCCATTGCGAGTACTGATGGGTCGCTTTCACAAAAAGGACAAGAAAGCCGTCCTACAGAGAGAGTAGCGTTATGGGCGCGATAGAGTCGGCCACGGGTGGAAATCTACGACCATTGCTCTTATAGCAAGCTGCGCCTGGATTGATGGGACAGAATCATGCAGTCGGATCGCAAGTAGACCGGTGCTTCGAGATGCTTGAAGTGGGTGCAGAACACCCATCTATTTTTTCAGAGAATAGGGTCGCGAGATGCAATGGTCATGAGACGTGAAGACGTCTACAGCATTTCCCATCGCTGCTTGCTGTCGTGGTGGTGGAAGGAAAGAGAAGAGGGTGGCGATGTGGACGCGCCTCGCGGTGTGCTCGCTTCAGGCAGGAGCTGCCTTATATGGACGTCTTGTGACCGAGTTGCGCTCAAACCCCTCCGCTCTTTTGCTCTCGACCACCATGAAGTCGCGAAAATCCCGAACAACGCTGCCTTCTACCTCGTCGAACGGATCGCCGCAAAGTCTGCTCCATGTCACGAAACACATGACCTCGAAAATCCTTCGTATATAAAGAAGATGAAAAAATACTCGTGCTTGGTTTTCTTTCGCTTTCGAGCTCGCTACCTAGCGTAATCCGGCGATATGAAGACGCGATTCGCTATTTGCGTCCTCTCTCTGTGCTCCTCTCTCACACACGTACCTCGTGTCGTCGGGCTGGAGCCTTTGCTGGGGCGAGCCGTCAACGCTAGTTCCCCAAGCTCTGACATTTTATCTCTTGTGAACCCGTTCATCGGAACGACGAATGGAGGGAATGTTTTTCCAGGTGAGTTGTTGCGAAGTTCTACTCGACATTCGTCTCATTTGTCATCAACAGGAGCAACAATACCTCATGGACTCGTGAAGGTCGGAATGGAGTGAGTTTGAACAAAAATCAAATGTCGCGCACTCATAACCGACCTTCATCTTTTTCTCAAAGCACCGACTCCCCACACAACGTGGGTTCCAATGCTTATGTCCGACTCGGAAGACTCAATCAAATCCAAATTTCTAGCAAGCTGGATATGATGCTAACCCCACATTCAATGCAACCGGATTCTCTCAGCTGCACGATAGCGGGACCGGAGGCGTGAGTTTGCTTTGCGCAATTATTTCGTCTTTACTCACGGGTTTGGATGTTAGGGTGTCCCCATGTCGCACTTCAAGATCTGGCCTTTTGCTTCGTGTAATACCACCTTCGAGAGCTGTCAAGCTGCCATAGAAAGCCGCAAGGTTCTTAGGAAGGTTCTCCCGGATGGTGCGTTTACGCGCAAAATGAGCTTAGTTTGTGCCTGAAAATCGAGTTACAGGCAGTCCGGATGATTTCGCGACCCCTGGCTATTTTTCGACGAATTTAGTACGCGAGTTCTGTTGCGACTCTCACTTCTACGAACTGATTGCTTTCAGTCGACCGATATAAGAGTAGAGCTTACCTCGACCAGGAGGACGGCTCTGCATCGCTACACTTTCCCTTCCAGCTCCGTAGATCCTCGCATTGTTGTCGATATTACCAACGATGGTCAAATGAGCAGCACGAACCCCGTGATGACCATTGACCCAAACACGGGAAGAGTCGTAGGTTTGTGCTTTCGAAGACCTTAAACGTTTTCCTACCAATCGACTTTCTTTCGAAGGTGGTGCTGAATTCGCAGCGTCATTCGGTCCGGGAAGGTATTCGGTGTTTACTTGCGTCGATTTCAAAGGTGATGGATTTGACATCAAGTCCCCGACTGAATATGGTGTTTGGCTGAGCGACTTTCCTGTGAGATTCGCGACGAATCTACAGCAGGTGTACTTCGGTAAAGCGGCTTCCTTCTCAAAACTTGAAAGCGACTTTACCTTGCATAGGTTTCATATCCGAACTTGGAGCTCTTCTCACCTTCCCAAACAATCGTGGATCAAGCAAGAATCCGTCCACCACCACGATCCTGGTGCGGGTTGGCGTATCGTTCATTTCGAGTGATCAGGCATGCGCGAATGCTGAGGCGGAAATACCGGACTTCGATTTCGACGGCACTGTTGCACAGAGCCAGGCGGCATGGCTAGATTTATTGGATCGAGTGAAAGTTGATACTACGGGGGTCGATCAAGAGACTGTCTCGCTATTGTACAGTTCTGTAAGCCATTTAGCAAGGGTGACAAACGCGCTAGTTGAACGGTCGTACTTGTAGCTGTATAGGACACATATTTCGCCAGCAGACTGTAAGCTTTTGTTTCGTATTTTCTTTGTGTCAACGTGCTATGCTCACATCTGTCCGCTCTAGATACCGGAGAAAATCCCAGATGGAATTCAACGGAGCCGTATTTTGATTCTTTATACTGCAACGTGAGTTGTGCTTTGGTATCCGTGATTTCAATTTCACCGAATCAAATAAAGTGGGACACCTTCCGTACTTTGTACCCTCTATATTCACTCCACGATCCAGAGACATTTTCAAGAATTGTCCGTGGTATGATCAACATTCAACAACATGAAGGTATGCTTCTCATTGATAACCATGCCGTTAAAGAACATTTTCACTTGGAAAATCAGGATGGTTACCCGAGTGTCGAGGTGCTACTGCCCAACAGTTTATTCAAGGAGGGAGCAGTAAGTTCAAAAGATAATACTGCTGTATCGCGGACTCAATCAAAGATTCTAGACGGTGACCCTATCTTGAGCGAATTCTTCGTAAAGTAAGGCCAGTGAATTTCATGTAGAAGAAACTAGCATTCACAACCAATCAGGTTCCATGAGGAAGCCGCCTCCTTAAACGTATCCGCGACGGATCTTTACAACGCCCTGCTCGCGGATGCAGAAGACCAGCCCCCTAATTGGGATCTGCAAGGTCGACAAGCGAATATTTGGAAGATGTTGGGTATGGTTCTACACTATCAATGTATCGAGCGATTCTAACAGTCTCCGGTAAGGTTATGTTCCGTCGGATATCTTTGAAATGAGTGGGACGAATACCAAGCAAGTTTCGAGGACACTAGAAGTCGGTATACTTCTTGCAATGGCATATATGCGAACAAAGCTCATCGACACAACCTTAGTACGCCTTCGGTGATTTCGGAATATCCCAGGTCGCTCAAATCATGGGATTGAACAATGATACTGCGAAGGTGTGTTGTCTCTTCGGTATACTCTGACATTTTTATTCATGAAAGAACCGAAAGTATCAAAAACGAGCTGGTAATTTTGCGAATGTCTGGAATGAAAATATCACTGTGCCAGGAGGCCCAGACTTCGTCAAGGGAATGATGCAGGCGTGTTCAAACAGTTTGCCATTTGATCAAAATTTCTAACTTGCGGCATTTCTCAGTTGAGGTTTGCGAACGGAACGTTCAATTTCACGGACCCTCGTCATTGCAGCGTCAATGATCCTCTCATGTCGACGTGCTTCTTGAACGCGGCGAACCGAGACGGATTTTATGAGTCTTCTCCCGTTGTTGTATGTTTTCGAATGATGTATTTTTTTGAATATCTTTTGCTGATGACGGCGTAAAGTACTCTCAGGTAATTATTGCAGCGACGTCAAGCTCATAACATACCTAACTGATGAATAGTTTGTCCCGCACGATACGGCCAAACTCATCGAACTGCAGGGCGGCGTTAATAATTTCGTCCCTCGGTTGGATTTCATCTTTGACGACGTAGGTGGAGCTTTCACTGCGAATCGCTTCTATCCGTGCTGACCCATGCTTCCACAGAATTACTTCGATGTGACGGATGAACCTTCTCAACAAATTCCTTTCATGTATCACTACGCGAATAAACCTGGGTTGAGTACGCAACGGTCGCGTCAGGTCATCGCGAAGAATTTCAATACTTCGGTGAACGGCCTTCCAGGCAATGACGGTACGTCGCATCATCTTTCGACCTGTACCCGTAAATGTAATTCGCGGATCTGACTTGACTTGTGCCAGACTCGGGCGCTATGGCGAGCTACGCATTCTTCTACTTAGCTGGATTATATCCGGTGCCGGCAACGCAGCAGTACCTGCTGTCTTCTCCTTTCTTCTCAGAGGTTTCGTTCTTCAACCCTCTCTTCAACTCCACGACTACTATCAAGGCGAACGGATTCCAAGGAAACCCGAGCACTGGCACGGGTGGCCATGTCTTCGTTGAGGTAGGAATAAACACATCTACTGTTCATTGCTGTCTTCCTCAGACCACACACTCTACAGAGCGTCAAAGTCAACGGCGAGCCGTATAAGTCAAACTGCTTCTTGGACTTCGACGTGTTCAAGAATGGATCAACGGTCGAACTCACCCTCTCCAGCAATATCAACAATACTTGTGGTGAGGGTGCAGCTGCACTCCCGCCATCGCTGTCAACCGGCGGATTTGGAAAGTTGACTTAAACTCGAACAAACTTACTTGTGAATAAGAAGCGGAACTTTTGACTGCGTTGAGTGTAGTATAGGCCAATGTATACGTCACAATTGTATGCAAGATGCCGCAATCTCTCAGCTTGTTGCACAAGTGCGTTTATTCCGGTACGTTCCAGATGTCCAGCCCACTCTCCCCGCCGACGGCAAGCAAACCATTCTTCGCCCAATCCAAAGCAAGGATCTTCCCGTCCCCTTTTCTTGGCTCTCCGTTTGCCCCCACTTCGGGCACTTTGAACGTAGCAACTGCAATCGAATCGCGGGTGCTTCGCAAATCCCAAATGCGCACGACACCATCGTATGCGCCACTGGCAACATGGTAGGAATTTTTCGGGGAGGCGGCGAGGGCGGAAGGTGTGGCAGGATGCGAAAGGGAACTCGTCGTGTATGTCGTTGCAGTGGACGAAGGAGCTCGAAGTTGACGGGTGTCGTACATTGTGACGGTCCGATCGGTTGAAGAGGCCAAGAGCGTATGAGGATGTTGTGGAACAAGGATGGATAAGAAAGGTTTTGTAGAAGCGATCTGCGGAATTATAAGTAAGACTCAATCCATTCCCTGACGTTGGAAAAGATACATACCACACTTCCGATACATATTTCATTCTCGACGTCCCAGCAACGGATCGAAGAGTCTAAACCGGCACTGAATGCATATTTGTCGTCATCCGAAAATTCGACACTTGTGATGCGTCCCGTATGACCCTTCATAATACCGACGGGTCCCTTCCGTCGGGGTGCATCACCATTTTCGTTCACCTTTCGCCGTTTTTTGCGATCGTCTGTGGGAACCTGATCTGCCTCAGGGATAGAGGTATCCCAGATGCCAATGAGCGAGTCCCATGACCCAGTCAAGAGATGAGTTCCACTCGATGAAGCACTTATTGACGAAATTGTATTTGTGTGCAAATGGAGGGACGCCAACGTTTTTGAAGATGGTGACGATGAATACGAGAGGGAAGTTAGACGAGCGGTGGTGTCCTGAGATGCCGTAGCAATAACCACGTCGTCCTGGCCCCTCTGAAGCACTTTCATCGAAGTCAAAGGTGCTTCGTGCGCAGAGAAAGAATGCACAAGCTTTTGCGATGAATCGAAGAGTCGGACCTGTCCATCGTAAGATCCCGTCACAAAACGTCTGTAACCCGTTGATTAAAGATAATACTAAAGGGGTCTGTGTTGCACTCACCCATCGATCCGACAGGATACAGAGCTGACCCAATCATCATGCGGTATTGAGCTCAGATGCGAGGGGGGCATCAAAGACTCGACATATTCGAGCTCCAGCGTTTCTTCCTACATTCCAGAAATCTTACGCATCAAGTCACCACGTTTGTCAACATCACAGTGCTCAGTCACGTACTGTTCCTACTCCATTCGCACTGCACCACTCTTCGAGGGAGGTCCGTAAAATGTCTCCTTTTACGATGAAGTCGAACGGAATTGGTGTCTCGAGAGAAAGCGCTTTGTTGACGAGTTGCGATAACTGGTAGCGCTTCCATGCCGCTGGTATCATAAACTTTTGAGGAGGAAGAACATGAGGAGTTTGTGTCGTAAAGAGCACTGGAAGTGTAGAAACATAGTCGGACTGCATTTTGGAAGAAAGACGAAACGCGTTCAGCGCAACAAAAAAAGTTGCGTGCCGTGTAAATTTAAAGCTGTTGACCAACGCGCTTGGAACCAAACAAAGCCGGACCGCCAACCCGCCAACCTTGGGAACGAATCCGAGTCTGTCGTTCGTTCGCAGAGACGACCACGAAACGGAAGACCGCAGGACAACCGCGCTGGCACTTATAATGACACGAAGGCAGCCTTTAAATATGGCGTCGTCGAGCAAAGTTTTCAAGATTCTCCCGTCCTCTCGTCGTCCCAAACAGCATGGCCTCCGCCGATGAAAAACCAGTCATGGCGAAGATGCCTCATCCAAAGATGATGTATCGTTTCTTGGGCAATTCCGGCTTGCGAGTATCCGTTATTTCCCTCGGAGGATGGCTCACGCACGGAGGACATACCGGTGACGAAGCCTCATACGCAACAATGAAGGCAGCATACGATGGTGGTGTCAACTTCTTCGACTCTGCCGAAGGGTATGCAGGAGGTCGCGCGGAAACGTTGCTCGGGAATGCAATCAAGAAGTTTGGATGGGATAGGGACCATTTGGTAGTCTCGACAAAGCTCTACTGGGGCCAACATGATGACGGGAGCATCGGAATAAATGGTGTGTTTAATATTTTGTTCTTGAGGGTACTTTTTGACTGATGAGCGAGCGGCACTAAGACTTGGGTTTGTCACGAAAGCACATCCTCGCTGGGATGCGAAAATCTCTTAAGCGCCTTCAAATGGATTTTGTGGACCTCATCTGTACGAAACCTCTTTCGAGCTCGAAGAATCATTGTCTGATAACATTCCACCGTAAAAGATGCTCATCGCCCCGACAAGTACACGCCTATGGAAGAGGTAGTTCGCGCATTCAACCATCTCATTTCGACTGGCCAAGCTCTGTATTGGGGTATGATAACGCTGTTTGAATTTACTCTGAGCCTAATTTATGTGTCCTCAGGCACTAGCGAATGGAGCGCTGAAGAAATTCAAGATGCATGGCGCATTGCGGACAAACTGAGTGCGGCTTTTCCTCTCCTTAACTTTTCCCCTCCTTTTACAAATGATATCTTGCAGACCTCATCGGTCCGGTTATGGAGCAGCCCGAGTACAACATGTTCAAGCGTGACCGCGTCGAAGCGGAGTATTCCGAGTTATACCGCAAGCATGGGCTCGGCCTCACTATCTTCTCTCCGTTGCGACGAGGTATACTCACCGGAAAGTACAACGGCGGAAAAATCCCCGAGGGCACTCGTGCTCACAAAGAGGGCAGCTGGTTCAAAGACGAGATTCTTAACGGCGGCGATATGCTTAAGAAGGTGGAAAAGCTGACCGACATCGCCGCGGGTCTTGGAGAGTTGAATGGTAAACCTGTGACGACGGGCCAGCTCGCGCTCGCCTGGACGATCAAGAATGAGCACGTCAGCTCGGCGATCATTGGGGCGACTTCGATTGCTCAAATCGATGAAAACCTCGCGGCCGTGGAGCTCGTTCAGAATGGAGTTCTTACGGATGCAGTCATGGGGGAGATAGAAAAGATTCTCGATAACCAGCCAAAGCTTGTTCCGAAGAGATATGATTAGAAAACTGCTACGATGTCGAGAAGGGTGTGTTCTCTCTACTTCGAAAAGTCACTCGTGATCGTCAAGGCTCATAGTTGTGACGTTGAACAGGTGCTTATTCTTGTATTATATGCGAATACAATGTCATGCGACAACTCCTGAATTATGAAATAGTCGTCTCAACACCGACATCAGCCTCTGAAGTGAAGTAGCGCATGCGTTTACCTTCTCAGTGTTCGTCAGACACTTGTTTCTTACCTTCCAGAAGAGATCGGCGTGTCATATGATTAGCAGTGGAGATGGTAGAACGCTGGACCAACAAGTCACTTCGTTCTGCGGACCGAAATTGGGCGCCATCGTGACCGCTCGCTCGTCGGCCGCGCCTTTTTGCGGAACCGGTGGGTCGAGTGCTTTATTGGTTGACACATTTTCTTATGTTTATTGAATTATATGAGGATTTTATGGCATTTGCAAATGCACGAGTCGAATTTCGGCATACAAGAGCTATCAGACGATTATTACGACGAGGCTTGCTATGCGATACTTACACTCGTCTCACTACTTCTCCGACTCTAGTGCATCGGCTCCGCACTTTACGAGACCCCTCGTCATGAGCGCGATGGAATCAAACTTCGGTTTTAAAGAAGTGACTTGCCACAAGGCAACATCGTTCTATGAAGCAAGTAAGCTACCTCAAAACATACGAGAAAACATCACAAGACCGTCCATTGCCGAACAACGTTGACCTGGTCATTGGAAACAGCGTTTCGGCATAGGATAATTGTCGACCGTTTTTTAGTATTTAAGGAGTCTTAAACACCTTCATGTAGACAACCAGGACGCGCAGTAATGAGGGCGAACAGTCCTTACTATAACTTAAAGGCGATTATCGCCGGCGCATGCCTAGCATTCTCTCTTCAGGGTGTTCGCGCTCTCAACAATGGCGTTGCGAAACTGCCAGGTATGTACTGTATCGCTCGTAGGTAGGCTTGATCATGCTGATGCGTAATTCCTAGTTCTCGGTTATAACAGTAAGCATGTGTCGAAGCAACCTCAATTTCGGGTGAAGGCTCACTGAGCTGTTGAGCTTGGTATGCCTTCCAGGTACATTCGCTCTTTCAAGATTATTTAATGCTCCAGGTAACTCAAATATTTTCTTCAGTGCGACATTGATGAGGACCTCATCGTGGGCCAGGCTAAACTCATGAATTCGATGGGATTTCGGGTGAGATATCTGATGTTTCTTGGTAGGTGTGACAATGAACGATATCCATATCCTGCAGGAACTTGGATATAAACACATGAACCTCGACGATTGCTGGGCAGAGAAGAATCGTACTTCGTCAGGATCACTTACACCCGGTACGCTTCGCTGAGTGGGCTTATAGATTGATCCATTCATGTCTACCACAGATAGCGTCCGGTTCAGTAAAGGATTCAATTGGCTGACCGACCAGATTCATTCTTTGGACATGTTCGTATAGCATTCAATGTTTTGTTCTGTTCAACACGCACTGATGTCACAGCAAACGCTTTACAGGAAAGCTGGTATTGTAGGAGCAATGCATTGGATGCGCTAAACAAATTCTGATGGTAGATTTGTTTGCAGTACTGTGATTCCGGATGGTTCACATGCGCTGGTTACCCGGGTTCGTTTGAACATGAAGATCAAGACGCGAAGACATTCGTGGACTGGGGATTCGACCTTCTCAAGTACGTTGGGTTTATTAATGCAAGCGACTTCCGCTGACTTGAGATAATGAAGGTACGATAATTGCGCAAGTATGTCTGGGAATCATTGATGACACACACCGGATTGACTGACATTCGCATGTAAGTTCCGTTCGATGATATCCTCAAGCAAAACACCTTTGGGAGTGAGTTCACTTCTATCTTTCGCATGCTTGTCGGAGATGAATATCTCTTTTATTCAGAATACGAGAGAATGTCCAGCGCGATTGCTGACGTCGCGAAAAGTACTGGAAAGCCACCATTGATCTTCTCTCTATGCGAATGGGGATGGGTATGTATCGAGCAGTTTGAAAGAATCTTGCAATTAAACAACGAATGTGTAGAGCCAAGTTTGGATCTGGGGACCACAAGTCGGTCAGAGCTGGCGCATTCAAAATGATCTAGAACCATACTGGTCTTCAATTGCGTCCTTGATCAACTTGCAAGCCTTTACTACTGCGCGCTTCCTGAGGTTATGCTAATCCTTCTTTCAGTGGGTCATTTATAACGATGGCGACCGACTTCTATTCTCATAACGACATGGATATCGTAAGTCCATTTTTATTGACAAAAACATTATCTGAATTGTTTGCCATCAGTTACAAATGTAAGTGAGACTCTATCGTCTATTTCCAAAGGTTCTCATGGGTCCGCAGCGGACGAGGAAACTTGACCGTCGATGAGAGCAAGACTCACTTTACTTCATGGGCTTTGATGAAATCGCCGCTGCTCATAAGTGCAAACGTCAGTCAGATAATCCCATGAATTACACCAGACCTAAGTCCCTTCATTAGCTTTCGCAACTTGCGGATTCCGACGTCGAAATCCTCAAGAATCAAGAGATACTCGCTATCAATCAGGATCCAGTGGAGGGCTCGAGCATTTCTCCTTTCCGCTGGGGTGTAAATGTGAGTGGATAAAACCGTTATGGTTGTCTTCTTTTGCTTATCAGCTATAGCCGGACTGGACAAGCGATTCTCTCAACCCCGCAGGCTATTGGAGTGGGCCATCGGAGAACGGGACGGTCTTTATGCTGGTAAGATTTGTTCTTCACATTGAAACCTTACGTCGGGACTCAACGTGTACGAAGATCAATACTCTTGACTCGCCGACGGACATGTTTTTCAATCTGACGGAATCACCTTGGATCCGTGCTGGTAGACAGTACTCAGTCAGGGTAGGCCTTTTACTAATCCATCGATTCATTTGCAACATTTTTTACAAACAAAACGACAGGATTTGTGGACGCACACCGATAATGGAACCGCTGTGAGAAACTTCACGGCACACGCAGTTCCTCCTCATGGAGTAGTCGCTCTGCTCATGAAAGATGCTGGAGATGAACCACCTGGGTTGGAGCCCAAGTGTGCGGTCTGGCTCGAGTGCACGTCGGAGAACGGAACGAGCGTTGGAGGCTAATATCTCTGATTTGTCTTCCTGTCAACGAGCTTCAATTATTTATTCGTTTGATCTTGAATTGATACGAATGTACTAGTAACTGCATGTTGAGGTTTTGTCCCAACAAATTGTCGGATGGTTCCCCTTTCACGATCCTAACGTTCGTAAAGTCGACGCTACGTTGAATCTCAAGGAGTCCATTTCGTCGCAGCGGTCCGGTTTGTGTTTTAGCCGAATCCCGTAGTGACGAAATCCCCGAGGACTTGTTCGTCGAAGCTGGAGAAGCTGGTGCCAATCCTTACGCCTGAAAATTTCAGGTGGTATCCGATAATAAGATTGGTCCTACGGCCCCTACATCCTCTTCACGAGCGCCAAAGCGGATACCTCGGAGATTCAGAAGCTATTCACTGCAAGTCAACGTCACTCTTTGAAAGGTCATCATTTCACTGGATGTACCACAGGCCCGAGCTTTGCCGTGCGGTATCCAGGTGATCCTTTCGACTTGCTGTCCTGAGATGCGTGCTCGCTTTTTCCAATAAGTATATAAGAGGGTGAACTTGCCAATTGTTTGCGTAGGGGACTTTCGATTATGAGGTCGAATATGTCTCGCTTCAGGGCATTCGTAGTCGCTGCAACCATTATCCAGGGTGTCGCAGCACTCAACAATGGTGTAGCCAAGCTGCCAGGTGAGACTCGTTCAGAACTATATTTAGCCAAAAAATACTGAGGAAACCTTCACATCGCATAATCAACAGTCCTTGGATTCAATAGTAAGTTATGAATCCGAAGAGAGAACTGTAACTCATCGAGTTTTGCGACTTGAAGCCTGGAACGCATTTCAGGTGCTTTCGTACATTTGTCCGCATCTAAGTGTTGATCATATCGAAATTTCATAGTGTAACATCGACCAAGATGTTATCGTGGATACAGCCAAACTTATGATCTCTCTGGGCTTGCGGGTTACTCTTCCAGAATTTCTACGGAAAACCAGAACAACATGTTGAACTTACGCACTTTAGGAAGTTGGTTATGAACACATCGACCTGGATGATTGTTGGGCAGAGAAGAACCGCACATCGTCTGGAGAACTCACGCCAGGTACAATTGGTTACCTACGGCGCTAATGGAACACTTGCGTAACCTCCAATCCTACAGACAAGACCAGATTTAGCAAAGGCTTCAATTGGGTGACGGATCAAGTCCACTCGATGGGGATGTGAGTAACTGACTTGGTTCCCCGACAACTGCTTGACAAACCTGAAATAACCACAACTCGACAGGAAAGCGGGTATTGTACGCACCTTGCTTATGGCTCGAGTGCTTCAAAAGTTGACATATCAGGCTACAGTATTGCGATTCGGGGTGGTTTACCTGCGCGGGTTACCCGGGTTCTTTCGACCACGAAGAGCAAGACGCAAAAACTTTCGTAGATTGGGGATTTGACCTCCTCAAGTGCGTTTCGTCCTCTGCCGTTTTTCATTCTCTACTAAACTAGTGTTTTCAGATATGATAATTGCGCCAGTAAGTCCAAGCCAAATTACTGACCTTCAAGTGTTTGAGACCTTGCACTATCCTACAAGTTCCGTACGACGATATTCTCAAGCAGAACACCTTTGGCAGTAAGTTCGGGTCTCATCCTCCTCTCATCCGCTGGAGATTTGAACCCGATCCTCAGAATATCAAAGGATGTCAGATGCAATCGCGAGTGTCGCTAAAAGCACAGGAAAACCACCTTTGATATTCTCGCTCTGTGAATGGGGATGGGTAAGTTTGTCACGGGAATGTCTTGTACTAGTTTCATCAACTGCATAAAGAGCCAAGTCTGGATTTGGGGACAACAAGTCGGACAGAGCTGGCGTGTTCAGGGTGATCTGGAACCGTACTGGGCGTCAGTTGCGTCGACTATAAATTTGCAAGTGGTCAATCACCATTCGAAAGAATATTTGGCTAACGAACATCTCAGCTCGTCCTTCATAACAATGGCTGCCGACTTCTTCGGTCACAATGATTTGGATATAGTGAGTTCTCCCATTCCTAGCATAATAAAATGCTTTAAATTGAATATCCCATCAGTTACAAATGTCAGCATATCATCCATCGCTTACTCGAAGGTTCTGAGATTTTCGCAGTGGACAAGGGAATCTAACTGTGGACGAAAGCAAGACGCATTTCACTTCCTGGGCCTTAATGAAGTCCCCACTTCTCATCAGTACCAACGTTCGTCCAAACGATGCATCATAATATATTTTACTTACACAAGTCATGGGTAGCTCTCCACCATTGCTTCTTCTGACCTCGAGATCCTCAAGAATCAGGAGATACTCGCAATCAACCAGGATCCAGAAGTCGGCACGAGCATCTCGCCCTTCCGCTGGGGCGTTAACGTGAGTTGGATGTAAAGTGAGATGGGCGCCAACATACCGATCGAATTACAGCCGGATTGGACTAGCGATCCTCTACACCCCGCTGGGTATTGGAGCGGGCCGACACAGAACGGAACGGTCTTCATGCTGGTAAGATCAATTGAGTTTCGATTTTTGCATTTATTTTTATGAGTTGAGAAGATAAACACTCTTGACTCGCCAACGGACATGTTCTTCAATCTGACAGAGTCGCCGTGGATTCGAGCCGGAAGACAATATTCTGTTAGGGTGAGTCTTTTTTCTGGGACACTGCTTGTGCATGACGAGATTGATGGGGTGCAACGACAGGACCTCTGGACGCATACCGACAACGGCACTGCAGCGAGGAACTTCACAGCAAACGCTGTTCCTGCCCACGGGGTGGTTGCCTTGCTCATGAAGGACGCTGGAGATGAGCCAGCCGGCCTGGAACCCAAGTGTGCGGTTTGGTACCAGTGCACAGACCAGAATGGAACTAGCGTTGGGGGTTAAGAAGAGGAACTGGCGAAAATGTACGGCGCAATCGTCGAACAATGATGAGTCTTGCGCCTTCTCGTACTTCAGTTGTTTAAAAAATTCTATCATGTAAATGGAAGAGAAAATGAAGAACAATTGTGCTATAATACCTGAAAAGCCATTCAGTTCTCTGAGAGCTAGACATCGAAGTGTTGTAACATACTTTGGGTGCCAAACTGACAATTTTACCCCAACCCCTCGTCCTCAGCTCTGCGCTCACAGGCCCGTTGATTCGTGTCCCAAGCATCTCCTTTTTGTTGTTGAGAAGAACTGCTGCGTTGTCGTCGAACGACACTATTCGACCGTCTGGTCTTGGAAATGATTTCTTCGTCCTGACGATGACTGCCCGTCTGACATCACCCTTCTTCACTTTGACCGCCGTTGTCGATGCAAGAGCGGACGCAGGTATTGGCCTCGCGCGTTTTACGACACAGACAATTTCGTCTCCGACTCCTCCGTATCCATGGTTTACTTTATGCTTGAGTACATTGACGCATTCGACCAGAAGCGCTCCGGAATTGTCAATGACCTAAAGATGGTACATGAGGAGGAGCAAGAAAGAAAAGATACAGGTAACGTACGTTGAGTGTTCCTTTTAGACTGATCATCCTGAGCGCATCGGGAGGAAGATAAAACGAAAGAAATCGCACAAAATTCCGACGTAACGCGACGTGGTCGCTGTCGCAAAGACGAGAGAATATTTACAACATGTTTGGTCCAGTGTCACTCGACAAGCAAGCACCAAACAAACGCGTCGCGTCTTTCTTCCATCCGGAGCCTTTCTCTCTCTTCCCTCGCAATCATCAGCTTCAAACTTCCCATCCTCCGAGAATAGCGTACCCTGCACCACACACACTCCATGCCTTATTGCTCAACCAGACAAGCTTGAGGAATGACCGGACTGCCCGAGGTGACGACCTTCCAAGGTACCGAAGAGGGGTCGAAACGACGTGGTGAAGATCTTCGTGAGCGACATATCCTCAACTTTCTTTCTTCTGTACGCTGATAGACAAATTTCTCGTCAACCAGCCGATTCGGAGCTGGAATGCACCCCCAAGAGACCTAAATTAGAAGAGGATGGTATGTATTCAGCTTGTGCATTTGATGCAGTGTCAATCACAGAGATCGCTCACGACGACGGAAAGAAACCGAAGGAAAAGGAGAAAAGAGAATACGTACGTCTGATTGCTACTACGTATTTGATGTAACCCACAGTTTACGCACTTCCGCTAGAGGAATTTCCTCCCGAGCCTACGTCCTTTGAAGAACTCCTTGCGACTCAGAAACAACAGAAAGCTGCTTTGACTGCCCCAGCGGACGACTCCATCGATCTTGACCGTGATTCGTCACCCGAACCCGATTTCGCTGAGATGGACCACTTGCTTGGAAGGATGCGTCCATCGCAATCTCAAACTTCCTCGAAGTCATCGCAAACACGCGCGGGCAGCAAAAAGCCGAGGTCGAACGTTGGTAACGTGGCAAAATCTGATTCAGTGTCCAGTTCAAAGCCTGTCTCCAAGCAAAAGGTGATTTCGTTCGCACAAAATCGCTGTTGACGACCCTCGTTCTGACTAGTTTTCCTTCCAGAGCTCACAGAATTCAAATGCATCTCGAGAGAAGACGGCCTCGACTTCTGGGAAGGACAAGGGCGTGGAGCGCGATCGTCCTGAAAGTACTAAAACCACGTCCGCAGCTGCGAAAGCTTTACGCCATGAAACTCATTGGTATTTGGATGGTTCTGTTGTTGTTCACATGCAGAATACCATATTCCGCTTGCATCGTTCAGCGCTGGTTAGAAAGTCCGACTTTTTCGCTCGATTGTTTGAAGAAATGGGCGACGGAGCAAGAGTCGAAAAGATGAGCGGTTGCCCCATTGTTCGTGTCAAAGGAGACCCGGAGGACTTCGCCATTTTGCTGGATGCTTTAGACGATGCAGTGTGCGTGCTCTTTCATTATCTCCATTTACGTCAGAGATAAAGCTGAGATCGATCCGACAGCGGCCTCCTTTCAAAGGCCCCTCCGTTCGCCACGTTGGCGGCTATTTTGAGGGCCTCAACGACGTTTGAATTCACCTCTATGAAAGAGTGGGCGGTATCCTCCCTTGAACAAATGTGGCCGAACGATCTGAACTCCGTAACACCAATCTCAAAGGTCTTCGCTATGGAGTCTTTACAGCTCGCCCGCGAATGTGACGTCAAGAATGTCATAAAACGAGTCTTGTATGAAATCGTCCGTACAGGAGGCTTTGGGCTTCACTCGATGGAGGATGAAGACGAGGACGAAGAAGAGGATGAAGTGGTTGGGGATGAAGCTATGGAAGAAGACGAGGGAGAAGGTGATGGAGAAGACGAAGAAGACGAGGCTGATAGCGGAGAGGTGGACGAAGAGCCTGAAGCAGCTGACGGCAATGAAGAAGACAAACCTATCGATCAAGGAAACGTGCCCGCAAGCAATGAAGCTGAAGATAAGGGACAAAATATCCTTCCTCAGGACGACGTTCGCAAACTCATTTTCGCTCGAGAGCGACTCCTCTCCGAATGGGTGCTCAACGCTGCCTGTGCTCCGAAACCAATGTGCCAATCTGGAGAAAAACACAAGGACGACGCGTTACTTTGGGCCAAACTTGTTCATTCGAGTGGTCTTTTCGAAGAAAGCTTGTATGATCCCCTTGTCGGCCTCAGCGCACTTGCCAATCTCGAATTTCCCGACGAGCCTTATGACAACGAAGGGGACCTCGGAGTGCTTGGGATCGATTGGGTCGAGGAGAAATGGTGTCCTGAGTGCGCTCCGCGTATGGAAGAAACTTTCAAGAAGGCTCGAACCAAAATCTGGCAGAAATTGGATGTCTGGTTCGGTCTGAAGTAGATTGCGTGCGTGTCTTTCGTTTTCGGATTTTCGTATCTTTCCATTGCAACCGAATCACTATGAGTTTTAGCGGGTATACCTATTATTTGTAACGATCTATAATCTCGCCTAGAAACGGCCTAATGTTGAACGCAGAGTTTTGTAATGTCCGAGATTCAAAGAATGAATATCGATCTTAATCACCTTTCAAATGTAAGCAAGTGTTGAGCATTCAAATGAAACTTTACCTGCCTGTAGTCAAGCTCTCCCCTTCTTCCCCTTCTTCCCCTTCCTTCGCTTTGTTGTGGGCTTCGTGGGCTTCGGCTTTGGACTTGGGGTACTCGCGACGGTAAAATGAGCTCCTCGCAAACGTGTTCTGCCGTCCTTCAGTGTCTCTGTAATGACGGGGCTTGCGGCAGGACGATACTTGAAGTCCTTTGAGTACCTGCGGATAAAGTTAGGAAGAAGACCTCACGCACACGTTCTCCCACACGCAGTGACTACTCGTACCTATTTGCGTGAACGACCTTTGGCACTTCCTTCGGTGACAAGAACAAGTGGTACGCAAAGAAAAGCGCGAGCAGAACGACAACCGCATACGCTATGGACACGCAACGAGATCGACGTCGCCCATACTCGCGTGCTGCCCGTCGAGGACTCGCGAATTCGTTGGACGTCTCAGGAGGTTGATGCTGGACGCCAGGCCCAGATGTCCTTTGTCTGAGGTCGTTGTCGATGGAATCATCGCCTCCGGTGCGCATTTCCGACGTTGAAAGAGCCTCGCGACGACCACGACGCTGACCGGGACGGGATTTTGGAGAAAGCAAAGGATGTGACACGATCGAGGGTGTTAGGGTCTCGAGGCGAGGTTGACTACTGAGAAGGTCTCCCACGTTAATGTCCCGATTAGGACAGCAAAGGTGCGCGACGCGACCGACTTTAAATATCCGTCCTGCTCTCGTCTGTCCTCCATCGCGTCTCTTCGACTCGAACCACCACCATCTCGCGACACCTCTTTCCTCTCTCAAAGATCCCATTGTCTCCTACCCCCTTTCTTTCGCGACACCACAATGAAAGACACTTTCAGACACCGTCAAGGCACGTCTTCACACATTCGTCTGTCGTCTCAAAGGATGTCGTCTGAACTGCTGTTGTAGAGTACGCCCCAGCCCCCTATGTCCATCCAGCACCATACCGTACTCGCTTTGCCGATGGGGATGATCGTGATGGTCAACCTCCAGCTCTGGCGGCTGCGAAGCCATGGGTGACTCCCTTAATGCCTGGCCTGCCGGTGACCTCCAACAACGAAAGGTTCCTCGAAGGACCATTTGGCGCGCCGACGACCTTCAGACCTCTGTACAAGGGATCTCACGGTCTGAATTGTCAGGCTCGAGGCCGTGGAGTCACATTGGACGAGGTAGCAAGCAACGAAGAGCTGCGGCTTCGTCGTGAACGAGCTGCTCTCAGGTCCTCGACGCCCGCCCTTCCGCGCGATTTCCGCGGGTCAGGAGATGCTGAGCAGAGAGTAAACGGAGGCGAGCATCTTTCTCGAGATGATTTCAACACGTCGCTTCGTTCTCATGCTCAAAATGTTTGTTGTCATTTATCTTCAAGTATCTGTATCTCACAACTCATAGGCTGGTACTCCGTCGGCCTCTCATGAAAGCAATACCCCACCTCTTCCTCTTCCTCATTCTCCGTCACAAGGAGCATCGGCGTTCACCATCAACGTTCCCTTTGATGCGTCGCAGCCCTTCACCTTCACTGAAAATAATTCTGGAGAGGATTTTCCGACACTTTCTGAACTGCTGCACTCTTCACAGCCGCGTCCTGCAACTCCATCGACTCCCGGTCTCCCAGCTCTCCCAATGCGACTGAACACTTCATATCAGGCTGCAGAGGATGAGGGGGAGCCTTGCTGCTTCTTTCCGGATGCGCCAGAAGTTCCTTCGCGGCTTGTAGACGCGAACGTCTACGAATCAAAAGCCGACAATCAGGACTTTTACTACAGGCAGCCAATGGCACCTCCTGCCGATGCTTCTTGCGCTATTCCTTTCTACGCGCCATTCCCGTCGTCTTACGACAACAGATTCATTCGCTCGACGGCACCCTCACCCTCTCCTACACCCTGTGTACCTTCACCTCAATTCCTCACCATAGACCCAGTTGTGGTTCCGCAACACCTCTCGCTGGAGCAACACGCTCGAGTCATTCGATGGCTCGGCGCGCTCCCGAACAATTACTTCGAATTTGAGGACGCTTTTACTGCGGTGATCCCGCGTGGATGAATAGGCGCCCGTAGCATACAGTCAGTCTGATTTCAGAAACGTCCTTTCTCTTTTCTCCAAAATATTCCTTTTCCTTCATACATTTCGTCCCGTTCTTCAAGCAATCCTCCATCGTCGCATTTCTTACAGCAACCCCTTTATCAGACTCCACAATTATAGGGCTGTCTTTTTCTCTTTCTCAATTTCTTCGTTCACTCATCATTCTTGCATCCATTTTCGTTCTATTTTTCATCAAATTTTCTGCATTCAGGTTCTGGACGTTTCTCCTCTTCTTGTTCATAGTGTTTCGCGATCTAACTCTCGCTCGTATCTACATGTATCTCAAAATGGTCGAAATAAAGCTCTCTAACGACTTGCTCTATCAAAGCGACGTGTCAAGGCAGTCAGAATATAAATGGTAGGATGCGCCATGGAACGCGACGAGCGTATTCCATCCATTCCTTTCCGAACTCGTCCCTCAACAGACCATCCTCCCATAGGAGACGTCCAGCCAAGTTGCGTTCAACGCTGATGAGTTCAGCGAACCAAACTCCCATAAGAGAGAGGATGGCATACTCCGTGAAGGGATAGGAGAGCAACGTCGTCAACTCTCCCGTTCCTCCAAAGATATTCAGAACAGCAGAAAAAGGCGCTTGGAATGCGCATTCCCTCGCCCACGTCCCCCTCGCGGCGAGCAGCCCCAAACTGCCGACGTACGTCCCGTAAAGCGCAAGGTAGCTCGGGTGCCGCACGAACGCGTACGGACCAGAGGTGACCAGGCGGTGCTTTTCCTGCAGAGACACTTCGTAGCGGAATTGCTTCCCGAGGGTGCGGTAGCACCAGAGACGGCCCGAGGCGGAGAGGGCGAGGAGTAAGGTGTTGAAGATGAAGGCTGGGGATGCGTACAGGGTGGTGGAGTGTAATTGGCGAGCAGAGTTGGCGCTGGAGGGGCATATATGCGCACCCAGTGAGTCTGTCACGGTCTCGGTGAAGCTGGGACCTAGTAAACCAGACGCCACGATTGTCGAGAAGGCATCGAGGATCATCGTGATCCCGAATATAAGCTAGAAACGTTGCAATAAGTGAAAGACAGACGAGCGCAGGCAATCACAATAATTTCACCTTCATCGTGACGACGATTTGATGCACATAGGTTTCGAAGAACGTTCCACGAACTTTCTTCTTTGCCGGCGGGTTTGGAGGCGTAAGTGCGATGGCGAAGCTTTTACTCGCAACAACGAGCAACGAAAGCTTCAAGAGGACCGCTGCGAGCGTCATCTGGGCTAGGACACCAAGAGTGGCTTGTTGAGAGGGGGGAGGAAGTGTGAGCAGGGGGAAATCGCTGGCGACACGGGGTGAATATAAAGCAAAACCTTGAAGTATTAGTGGTCGGGGGAGACTCCCTGAGCCCGGCGGCCAGGACAAAACCATAGCTACCTTTCAGCACGGCAGGACGAGGGGCCATAAAACTCCGACAATGGGAACAACGAAGCTGCATTAAAAATATGAATCAATCCGGGAATATCAGTACACGAAAGGTAAGAAGCGCCATGGAACTCGGCGAGCATATTCGATCCACTCCTTCCCGAACTCGTTTTTCAGCACCTCGTCCTCCGAGAGGCTACGCGCCACCAGGCTGCGTTCGCAGTAGATGATAGCAACGACCCAAGCACTGAAGAGGGAGAACATCGCATAGTCCATCGCGGAGTGATTTAGCAGCGCGCCGAGGCGTTGTTCTCCCCCGATCACTCTCATGAACGTCTCTCCAAACGTTTGAAGAAAGCATTCTCTCATCCAAGCCCCCTTCGCCAACATCATTCCAACGCTGCCGATGTATGATCCATAGAGCATCAGGTAGCTCGGATGGCGAACGAAGGCATAAGGACCAGACGTGACCAAGCGATGTTTATCCTGGAGGGAAACTTCAAAGCGAAACTGCTTCCCAAGCGTGCGGTAGCACCATAAACGCCCAACGGCTGAGATAGTGAGAAGCGCGGCCTGGAAGAGAAGCGCTAAGGATGTGGACAAGTCCCTGAAATCGCCGGCCTTGTTGCTGGTGCGAGAAGGACAGATGTACGCGCCCACAACGTCTGTCGATGACGCACTGACAACTTGAAGGCCCGAGTTGAGAGCGGTCGCCAGTGCGTCCAGGGACATAATTGCCCAGAAAATCGACTACATATGGTGAGTTAACGGTAGAATTTTGCTTCGCTTGGAAAGGGACTCACAGTCAATGTGATGACGATGTAGGGCGTGTAAACTTCAAAGAAGTTCACCCGCAATTTCTTCTGCGTCGGAGGATTCGGTGGCAGAAAAGCTATCGCAAAGCTTTTGCCCGAGAGACCGAGCAACACGACTTTGAAGATAAGGCCGAGGACGTTCATACCGCCTAGAAGTTTTCGTAGAGCGATGCACCGGTGGTGAACTGCGATGAGGCGGTGGTTGCAGCAATGGAACATGATATAAATCAGCTCTACAACTCCGTCGGACGCCCGATGGAACAACTATTTCAAGGCGTTTTACTCACATTCTATATTCCTTTCTAACCTCAAAGACGTTTATCCGATACCGTTCGATTCGTTTGTTTTGTCCATTATCTCAACATTGAGATTCGACGCGTCGATTGTGGTGGTTGGTGGTGAAGATGTAAAGGACAGCTAATTCCCGTCAATAAACAAATGGCACGACGCGCCATGGAACGCGTCGAGCGTACCCGTCCCACTCTCTCCCAAACTCTCTCTTCAACACCTCCTCCTCCCACACCATTCTACCGCGTAGGCCTCGCTCAGCGCCAACAAAAACAGCCAGCATAACTCCCAGCAATCCCAGCATCACGTACTCCGCGACGGGGTACACGAACAACGACTTCAACTCGTCACGTCCTTGCAACACGCCAACGAAAGCATTAGTAGGCGTCTCGAGGACGCATTCTCTCAACCAGGTTCCCTTCGAAGTCAATATCCCGGTACTTCCCATGTACACGCCGTACATCGCAAGGTAGGCAGGGTGGCGGACGAACGCGTAGGGGCCCGATGAGACCAGACGGTGTTTCTCCTGGATAGAAACTTCGAAGCGAAATTGATTTCCAAGTGTCCGATAGCACCAAGATCGCGATGCAGCAGAAATGGCTAGGATGGCGACGGACAAAGCGATAGTCATAGACGGGGTGCGCAGTGCCATGGATAGCTCTCGCGGGCGCGCTTTGGTTGAAGGACACATCCAACCATTGGCAATTCCATGAGGATCAAACATTCCTGAAAATAAAGTCGTCGATAAGATATCGAAGCCAATGACTGTCAGGAAGACCGCCTGTTGTTCTCGTGAATCAAGGATGGCTGGCTTGCAAATGCAAACGCTACTCACCTTCAACACTCCAGCAACATATCGACCCCTCCTTTCAAAAAAGGAGTCTCGAGCTATTTTTTGCGCTGGAGGATTTGGAGGAGTCCAAGCCGTCACAAAACTCTTGCACGCGATAGAGAGCAGCACAACTTTCAGGAGAACATGGAAATCCATGCTCGATGGGGTGCTCGATGGACGAGTCGAAGACACGCGACGGATGACGGTTACGAAGAAGTAAGCGATGTCCCGGACTGTTGTCGATATCGTCTCATCTCACAACCTCGACCCACCTCCTGTCAATTCGATGGCGAGGTCTCAACCTCATGTCAGTGAACAAAATTCGATTTGCCATTGTTTTGTTGTACAGATTTCCTTGCTCAAGATACGCGCGAGAGACGACCCCTTTTCAACCCTGTACTACTTTTTGGTTGATCTACAGCTTCACGGCGTTGACACCAGCATCGACGTTCTTGGTGGTGTAGTCGACGTATCGCTGGTTGGCCTCCTCGAAATTGATGACACTCCAAATCTCCTTCATGTACTGCGGAAATAAGACAGAATTGAGAAAACAACCAGCAATTCTCGTGGACAATAAACTCACGTCAGCCTTGACGTTCTTGTACTGAAGGTAGAAAGCATGCTCCCAGATATCGACACCGATGAGAGGAACGTGCGAGACCAAGGGATCCTGGTTCGCCGTCGTCGTGATTTCAACGCGCTTGGTCTTTGGGTTCACGCCCTACAAAGCGCATATATTCAGTTTAAATAGTCCAAAAAAAACAATTTAGATGTATGTATAACTTACCAGCCATCCCCATCCAGATCCCTGAATCGCAAGCGTCTGCTCGTTGAAGGATGCCTTGAAGCTCTCGACGCTGCCGAATTCCGCAATAATCTGCTTTCCGAGCGGGCTGCTGGCGTCGAAGGCGCCGCCCTTGCCTCCCTTTGCAGCAGAGGGCGCGAGGTTCTTCCAGAACAGCGAGTGGTTGATGTGTCCTGCAGAAGATTGCTATTAGATCAGAATCGATGACGCATATACTTAAGGGTATCAAAGCAAAAAGACATGGGAACGGTTTGGGTATAGAGAAAGAGAATCAAAATGAACAAAGACGAAGACGTACCACCGCCGTTGAACTTGATCGCGCTCTGCAGCGCGATGATGTCCTTGTACGACGTCGCTTTCGCGTACTTCTCCTCCGCAGCGTTCAAGTTCGTAACGTACGTCTGGTGATGTTTGGTGTGATGGAGCTTCATGATCTCCCCGCTGATATGCGGCTCGAGCGCATCGTAGTCGTACGGGAGGGGTGGGAGCTGGGCGACCATCGTTGCTTTTGTGTTTAAGGAGAAAGGTAGAGGAGAAGGGCTGGTTTCTGAGTTAGCAAAAGGGCGTCGTGGTGGTGGTTGAGAGGGTGGAAGAGAGAAGGCGGTTATCGAGGAATCCGCTGCTTATATGCGTCTGCCTTCTGCTGAATAAACTCCCCACGTGCTCTGTCAGACTGTCGTCACCTTGCAAAGGTTACCGCAACCATCGCGATATCTGGGAGAGATACAATGCACATATTTCTACAAAGACAACTCTATGGTACATGCAGGCGGTCAATGTTACATCAGATTGCAACCAGAGTGTTGGAAGAAAAGAATGAGAATGCTGAGGCCATAACATCTATTGATACATCGCGTTTCTGCGAAAAGGAATAAATAAATCAGTGCACGATCGCAGAAAAGAAATAAGAAGAGACTCACGTAGCGTCGAATTGCTCCATCATGTCGAGTACTTGGATGAGGTGTTTATACCCGATCAGCTCCTTGTGCGAAGTCGCAAGCGCCGTCGCCGTCCGTACGACGTTCTTGATCTGCCGTCCATTCACCTTCTTCTCGCCAAGCTCATGTAGTTCCTCGCGCCTTAATCCACAGTCTGGCGCCTGCTCCGCCGCCTTCCGCACTTTTTCGTCCATGGGCTCGTCAGGCAGGACGAGGAACGGTGACCCCGCCCTCGCCTTCTTGAGGAACGCAAGCCAGATCTGGCGTTTCGCGTCCGCGGTAAGGTCGTGGTACCGCAGCGCAACGTGAATGCGCGACTGGAACGCCTCGTCGAACGTCCGCACGCGGTTCGTCGTAAGGAAGAGGATGCCGCGGAAATACTCGAGCTGGCGGAGGAAGACCGCGACCATGGCGTTCCGCTCGAGGTTCGCGAAGGAGCGCTCCTCTAGGAAGACATCCGCCTCGTCAATGAGCACGACAGCACCCCACCGCGAGCTAATCGTGAAGATGCGGGTGAGGTTCATGTCGAGGGTGGCGGAGTTGGTGCCGAGGTCGCCTGCTCCGACGACATAGAGCGGTTTTCGGACATCTAATAACAATCTTCTTCAGTCAAATTCCCAAGGACAGATGTAAGATGACTCACGTTCGCTCGTCGCCTCTGCTGTCAAGCTCTTCCCCACCCCTGGGTTTCCGAAAAGATTGATGACGAGGCCCTGTCCCTTGCCCTTCACAAAGTCATCGAATCCTTGTGACAACCCGTGTGTATGCGCCTCTACGAGCGACAAAATGAGCGTCTTTTGGTCTCTTGCGAGCACGAGGTTCGTGAACGGCTCGTCGTTCCAGGTGAAGGGCTGGACTTCGTCGACCATGAGCTCCACTGCGGTAGTCATTGCATCAGCGACGGGAAAGACACAAATGTAGCAAGCGACTTACACCATAGTTTATCTGCTAAGCTGAAGCCATAGACTAAAGGGCTTGCAAGAAGTTGATCTTCGTCGCTAATGTTCTGCCAAGCGGGATGCTGGACATCGTCTTCCGCATCTGTCGCATGAGAGGAGTTGAAATTGTTGTCTGCATGCCGCACGCGGATGTGTCGATCTACGTCTTCGCCGGACAAGGTCTTCGTGACTATTGGAAATTGATAATTGGGAATAATTTGTTGAAAGGTATCTGTCGAGTTGCATATTATTTCACAATACTCGGGTCAGAAGAAAAGGTGAATGCACGTACTCCAGTCGACCATGATGCGGCTGTCTGTCTGTTATTTTGAAATTTTAATCAGTACCAGATGCACTTTGAAGGGGGAAAGGGGCTGACGTTAAGTTTAATATACTTCCCGTCCTTGAAATGGAACCCCGTTCCGTTGTAATATTTGTGGTGGACTCCTTGGAGGGTACACCATTTCTTGCCTCGCTCGACGAGGCGAGAGGTGAGCTCTTCGACTCCTGGATAGAATGTGAGGGGAAACGAAGGGAGGGACGTTATTTTGACAGCGCCATTGAACTTTGGGACTTCGATGTTTTGAAGAGACGCAAGGCCGAAGCAGTCGCTCCCGCTGCTATTAGGTCTGTATTCCATGTACTCGACATCGAGACGCCAAAATTGCTGTGCGCCATTGGGTCCTCCAGGGCGTGACGATTTCTCCGCCTGGATCAGTCTTACCGCACGGGGGGATCCAGACACGGGACAGGCGGTGTAGAGAATGGTGCGGGGAACGAACAGAGCCCACGCGAGATCGAATGTGATCTCGCCGTGCGACAAGAGCGCGTTTATCTCCTCCAGTTGCTTGTCGTGTTCGGACTTGAGGAATTCGACCAAGAAATCGAGATGCTCGATTGCGACGGCGTTGTCATCGTCGGGAGACGTGGGCTCGTTCGGCAGCGCACTTTGCTTCTCGCGTAGCTCTTTCAAGTGATCTATGAGCTTAGGGAGGAAAGCCACGAAGATCTGTGGGTCCACCTAATTTGAATAGATGAGTCAGTGAGCCGCAACGAAAGGGTTACGAATGCGCACCTTCAAAGGCTTCGCAGTCCAAGATATGCCTTGAACTTGCCCTATCACGTCCTTCCCTATCTTTCGGAGGTGAATGCTCCTGATGTCATACGTGGTGGTGATGATATGCAAGGTCGGCTCCTGGGTCGGGTTGAACTTGCGAACGACAGTGAACGCGAACTCGGCATATGCGCCGTCTTTGTCCTTTGACTTGCGCTCGACCGTATCTTTCTTTGTCCATTCACTGCGGGTGCGGTCGTAAATTTCATCGAGCCTCTTGATTTCGAGACGCGTTCCTTCTGGCGCAGCACTTCCGTTCGCCTTCTCCTCCGAGTCCTTAGGTTCCGACTCTTCTCCTTCCTTCGCTTCTTTCGCGCTTTTCTCTTTGTCCTCCTTCTCGTCCTCCGCGAAGTCATGGCGCACGTATTCGCCAGTGGGCACGGGTATACCAGCAGACATGGCGAGGCGTTGTACGCGTGAACGCGCAAAGCCAGTGGGCGAAGTCGTCGACAGCACGGTGGTGACCATGTCTGGAGTCACGATCGGCGCTGCAACAACTGTCGCGTCAGTAGTGACTCAAAGAAATATAATCTAAACGAACTCGAGTTTATGGTGAAAGATGTGTTGCTGAACATATTGGATGAAGATAGGTGGGCGTCCGCTTCGAGGTGCTCTTTATACCCGCAGAGCGTCAATGCTCGCTGCCGTCAATTCGAAATGGGATGACTCAGTCTCTTAAGAGGATATTTGGTTTGACTGCGGTCTCCGGAGATATGACAGATATCTTGTGATGGCGGTCGAAGTGAGAAAAGGTGGCTCGTCGTCGTCTCCAGGAGCGCTTTTGTCGGAGTAGCTGCTGCTACTGAGCCAAATGCCTTGACACGTGAGACTTACGTACGCGCCGTCGCCCTTTGGCCAATCAGGAGTCGCGGCACTTTCGAGTTCGAGTTCTCAAGGATTTTTTATTCTTACCTTCACTCCAAAACGTCGCTGTCAAAATCTATAGAGATCTCGCATGGCGCTCATGTGAAAACTGCATCAGAGGTGAGTATATTCCATCGATGCTCCCCTTTACCGATAACGACCATGTTCAAGTTCACCCCAGGTGTCGTCTTCCTTGCCCGGGCTGTAGCTCGTCTTTCGTCCCTTCTCGCAGGAGTTTTTCTCTCTTCATTGGTTCTGGAGCAGATATCAAGATATGAAAACACTATCTCGAGCAGACTTTTCGTCTCCATTGGTGTTGTAGTTCTGTATTTCTTGGGTCGACGATGTTTGGTCGCCCTTCAACACCGCCGAACAAGGGCAGCCATCGGCGCAATCCCGGTTCCAGTCTGGAAAGGCAAATGGCCAGGAAACCTTGACTTGATGATTTATATGAAAGATCAACTTGATAATAATTATCTTGGTGTGTGTTACTTTTCTCGCAGATTGATGACCCACCTGATCATTTACGACCATGCTAGGCGCGTCATTTCTACATTTCGTCGACAAACTCGGGCCCATTTTTAGCATGGTGGTTTTCGGAAATGCTCAATTCTTCACCGCCGAGCCAGCACATATCAAGGTACTTACGGTCTTGAGCAGTGGTCTACGCCGAAGCTGATATTCAGAAGCAACTGCTCGCTTCGGAATTCGACAACTTCGTGAAAGGTCTTTTATACTATAATTCCCAAATGTGTTTGTGTCTTATCAACTCACTTATAGGTGAAAAAACTGCTGAGGCTTTGAATACTGTATTCGGTACAGGGATCTTTAACGCAGATGGTATACTTAATCATGCCCCCGAAAGGACAAGGCTGAAGTAATTTCTTTGCGCGGACAGGAAACCTGTGGAAGTGAGTGATTCTACCAAAACAATGCATCTTGAAAACCTCAGGAATCCGATGTTTAAAGATTTCACCGTTCGATGACACGCCCCTTTTTCACTCGCGATCGTATATCTCATTTCTCGACCTTCGAATCATATGCAGTCGAAGCGATTTCCCTCCTCTCCAAACGCGCGGACGAATGCCGCGCCGTTGACGTGCAGGACGTCTTTGCGCGCTTCACGATGGACATCGCCACTGAGTCTCTCTTCGGATCTTGCGTACACTCTCTGAGAGACGCGCTTCCTTATCCCTGTTCACAATCTGTTCATCTTTCAGAAGAGGCACCGAATCCTAGTCAAGCAGCAGAGTTTTCGCGCGCATTCGCTGAGTCTCTATTTATTGCTGCGAAGCGGTTGCATATGGGTTCTTTATGGCCGCTCTTTGAGGTTCTCCGCGACAAGACCGTGGAGCCGATGGCAGTATGCAATGCGTATCTAGAACCCTTTGTTGTCGACGCCCTTCGGAAGAAGAGGAAAATCCAGGCTTCCACCACTACGACGTGCCCAAAGGTAGACGAAATAAACGATACGGACACCCTTTTGGACCATCTCGTACGAGTGACTGATGGTAATTGCCGCGTTCATCATCATCCAAAATATCTTATAATTGGATGTACGAAGATCGAAAGGTTATCAAGGACGAGATATTCAATATCATGATTGCTGGTCGTGACACAGTAAGGATTTCTTCTCAAAACTGTGTTTCTCCAATACTTAAGGCTTCTGGAGACAGCAACGACTTTGACATTTGCGGTCTACTTTCTCGCTATGCATCCAGAGGTGACAAGACGACTTCGCGCTGAAGTCATTGAGAAGGTTGGGAGCACAAGGAGCCCAACGTATGATGATATCCGGGAGATGAGGTATCTCCGAGCTGTTATTAATGGTGTGATGCATCTGCATTATTTTTTTGGTTTCTGGACAGCTGACGCTGGTATAGAAACGTTGCGTTTGTTCCCTCCCGTGTGCGTGAAAAGCTTTTTGGATTTATTTTTCTTCCGTTGTTCCTCATGAGAGAATTAGATCATTCAACGTCAGAACAGCGATCGAGTCGACGACATTAGCGCCGACAATTCCGAACGGGTGCCCGTACTACGTGCCAGAGGGAACGCCGTGCGTCGATGACTTTCCCTTCCTTAATGAAGGAACACTCACCGACAGAAATGCCGTAACTCTCAGTGTTATCTATTCTGTCTTCTTGATGCATCGCCGGACAGATCTTTGGGGGCCAGATGGTTCGCAACAACTAATATAATACTATCATGCGCATAGTTCAGTTTACGAAACATGTAGCCTTGGAATTTGACCCCGACCGTTTCCTGGACGAACGGCTTCATAAATACCTCACACCCAAACCCTTCATCTTCCTGCCGTTCAACGCCGGACCCCGGATTTGTCTAGGACAACAGGCATGTATCAAATAAAATTCTCGCTCAGGAACTTGAACTGAATTATTCATACGCGAACCGACTTAGTTCGCATACAACGAGGCGTCGTTCATGCTCATTAAGCTCCTCCAGTCTTTTGACTCCTTCGCTTTGGACCCGTTGGCTCAGCCAGCGGACACACGACCACCAGAATGGTGGAAGGGCGTCCCAGGACGACAGTCAATTGAACAGTTATTTCCCAAAACTCATGCGACGATCTACTCATACGTGAGTCGCCCGTCTGAAATTCGCTTCCAAGTACCATTGACGTCCATGTATCCAATCTAATCAGGGTGGCTTGTGGGTTCGCATGCGCAAAGCTTCGAAGATCTCGGAAGAAACTTGAACCAACACCTGCGGCTATTTCCATAACCATTCAGAATAGACGCCCACAAACCTCTCAATTATAAGCGCTCACCAGTGCTCTCAACAGAACGAATGAGATGTTGACGTTACACGCGACAAGTCAATACTGTGTAGAGACATCAAATACATGACGCGATTCAGCATCACTAATGTAGATACAAATGAGCAATGCTGAGATTAGTACCGTCCCGCTTATTCAACGACTTCACTAGCAGCGGCCACGTCGCTACTCTCATCGACCGGAGTAGATTCCGAGCTGCTTGGCGCAGGGCACGAAAATCCTCTGGAGAAAAGGTCTCGTTTTTCGGGCGTCGATGGTTGCCTGCGCGTGCGATAGCTATAGTATCGGTTCGACTCCGTCCATGACTGAACTCCACCATATCCAACACGTTGTGAGCCGCCAACACCAAATCCTCCAAATCCTCCAGATGGGCCGAACTGACTGTATGCGTTGGATTCTTCGCTGGGGTATCCCCGTCCAGGCTGTGATTGGTTAGGACGCGTGGATTGGTACATATTCCCGCCTGCTCCACCAAAGCTTTGATATGGATCTGGCCGCTGGTTCGCCGGAGGTCCTTGGTACTGACCTGGCGCTTGATAAGGGCCTGCGTTCGAGGGCTGCTTAGGTCCTTGATTTTGCTTTGGCCTCTCAGACTGACTAGTACCCCGATATGGACCAGGATTCTGGAACTGACTTGGGCGCTGGTGCTGAGAGGGTCTATGGACTTGACCGGGCCTGTGGTGGATACCAGGTGCATTATTATGGTTATGAGCAGGTCGAGGAGGTGTCTTAGGAGGTGAAGGCGGAGGTGGGTGAGGTGAACTTGGCCTAGAAGGGGTGGGCGAAGCCTTTTGGGACGATGGCGAAACGATGGTGTGAGTTGATTGGGAAGTATTGGCGCTGGTCAAGGTAGTCGAAGTCACACTCGGGCTGGAGGTTGTGAGAATCGACGACGGCGATGCCGTGCTGCTAGTATTTGTTGTAATATAAATGGGCCCTGAGATGGTGGTGAACGAAGTCGGCACCGGAGAATTAGTCGAAGTCGACCAGGCAACTGTTGTATTACCCGTTCCTGCGGTTGCATTCGGATATGAGGTGCTTGTTTCCGAGGGGGAGTAAGCCACAGAAGTCGGGGAGACTTGGCTGGACGACTGAGTGTACGATGTTTCAATCGTAGGATGAGTGGTGAATCCACCAGATACGGAGGATTGCTCAGTCGGATTTGAAGGCGGAACACCGTAGATACTTGTGTTGTTAGCCACTGAAGTCGAGCTTGTAGAGAAAGGCGAAGAGCTTGAACTCTCCGAAGAGCTCAACCCCGTGCTAATCGCCGATAAACTGGTACTCGGGATCGTGGATGTCGCCTCGCCTTGAGACGTGCTGATAGACGTACTGTCGGTCGACGTCGTAATGGCGGGTGGCAAGCTGGATGTCGTTGGGTCCACAATGCGGAAGGGGGATGAGGAGGTCCCTACCAAGCTTTGTGAGCTCAGGCTCGCCGAGATCGTCGACGTAGCGCTGGCGTTGACAGATTGTTGCGCAACACTGGCAGTGGAAGAAACATTCGGATGAGCCGATGAGGACGCGAACTGGTTACTGCTGGGAGTGGGCAAAATCGACGACGAGGGGAAAGTCGATTTCACAACAGACTCGGACGAGCTCGCTGCGCTGGACGAAGGAGACGATGTGGACGCGACGTGCGACGTGGATACCGTACTCGTAACATTAGTAGACTGAACCGAAGTAGGGGACGACGACGAAATGGGCGCTTTGCTAGACGAAGATGCCCGAGATATCACAACGCTCGACGAGGATGGCTGGCTGCTACTGGGTGTAGGCGAAATCGACGACAGAGACAAAGTCGATTTCGAAACAGACTCGGGCGACAGCGGTGCACCGGACGTTGGCGCGGAAGACGATGCGGACGAGATGTGTGACGTTGACACCGTAGCAGTAACGTTGGTAGAGTGACTCGACACAAGGGATGACGATGACACGGGTGCTCTGCTAGATGAAGGTGCAGGAGATATTGTACTCGGGTCTATCGTCACTGGCGAAGACGGCTTCACGATCGAAGACGTTGGTGCTGTGGTGGAAGTTATAATCTCCAATGGCGAAGTCGAAGACGTGGGTGGGACTGGTGATACCGTCGACGGGGTATTTGTAGGAGGCAGTGAAGTGCCGATACTGCTAATGTGCGTCGTCGAAAGCGCTGTGCTGGTGGTATGAGAAGATGTTGTCGACGTCGTCGTGCCAGCCGTTGAGGAGAATACATCCGAAGGGCACGTCTGGAAGATAGCGCAGTGAGATCTTTGTGCGTCTGAAGAAGCTATACATGTCCGTGACTTACCACAACAGACAACGTCTCGCTGGTAAACCCTATAGCATTAACTGCCGCAGCAGCTGCTGTCATATTGTTGCTGATAATAGGTAGCATTGTTCCTTCGGCGAGAACACACATTCCGGGGTTTGAAGGTGTTGGAAGGGTGTTGCCAGCGGGACATGGCTGCGGTTAAAAATTAGTATCGAAACTTGAAGAACCCTTTCATCCATAATCTTTCGTACCTCAGCGAGGAAAAGCTGCCATACAAGCGCACTTTGCGGGAGGAAATTATTCGGAATCATTGCCATGACGCCGTTGACATCAAAGCAGACTGGAGGAGGAGACGAAGATGTGGGTCTCGGTAGCGCTTCTGTCGGTGTCGTGAAGGCGGTAGAAACCGGACAGCCCTGCAATTCGAAGGTGTGAGTCGGTCCTTGTGTTATCAGCCTAGATTCCTAACGTACCACAGCAAGGATGCCCAACGATTGCAGTTCCATCACAGAATCGACAATCTGGACACCTGTAGGATCGCCGATAACTTCAGCATAGATATCACCCGTATTGAGGCACACTCCAGTTAACGCTGGTACTGGTGTAGTGAAGGAACATGGCTAAGAGGAGAAAAGACTTAGGTATGTGTGTTGCCAACAAGACGGATGCGCACCTCAGCTTGCAAATTAGCCACTGGGAACGTGGATAGGCCCTTTAACGATGATGGGATTGTCTGGGGGAAGATCACTGCTTGTATGGAACCCATGTTTAAGCAAAAAAATCCAGCAGGTGCGGACGGAGGGGAAGCCGGCGGAGCAGAATTTTGTTCTGCCTGCGTAAAGCATTTCTGGAGAAAATAGCATTCGGGATAAGTTTACGAGTGATAGATCGAGAACGGTAGCTTTCATATAAACGTGCCTGATATATGTCGAAAGTCTTCTCGTAGATAGGTATGCTTGTAGATTCGTCAATGATACCAAAGAGGTCACCGGTTGCACCGACGTTGATGGAAATGGGGCTTGAAATGTCAACGCATGCCTTGGCGCTCTCCGAAGCGCTGGCACTCCCGCTGGTGGATACTGAGAGGTCTCCGCTCACTGTAGCGTTGAGGTCCACCTCCAAACCGGCGTCGAGATCGACGAATACGTTGACTGTATTGTCAAACGCGCTGAGTCCAAGACTCAGCTACGAAGGAGTTAGCTGTCCTGCAAGATTGCTTGTGACAGTGTGTTGGCCGTACCGTTGGGATGAGATGAGCCTCCAGAGTTGCCTTCGCGGTGATGCTCGGATCAAGACTAAATTGGACGGCTTCGAATCCAGAGGTTAGTGAAGTGAGATAAATATATAGTGGCCATTTAATACGCACGGGAATCCAGCGGTGCGAAACCAGGACTTGACGAAGAGGATGATCCAACAGTGAAGCTAAGCCCGTTGAGCTCGTAGTGAACACCGACAGATACATCCGCATCTAGATTGATGGTGGCTGAAGCTTCGGCAAAGAGGTCGAACTGAGGGCCAATCGTCAATATACTATGTTTCTTCATGTCAGCGATTTTACAAAGCCAAATGTTCTGGATTAATGACTCACTCTGGTATAGACAGCCCAGGAAGGCCATCGCTGAATATGTCGATCTTGCCCGTATCCAATGTTCCCTTGGAAATTTTGTCAATACTTAGTTTGAATGACTGAAGGTGGGAGCCCATACAATAAGATCGGCGTCGACACTGAGTGTCGCGTCGAAGGTTCCATCAAGAGCTACGAGAGGATGAGATCTATAAGTGACGAAGGTGGACCTTGAAGTGATCACTGACTAGTAGTCGCGGTGAATTTGGACACATCCGGCGGGATGACGGTCCCAGATACATCGAACGAGAATGTCGCGGTTAAGGCGACATCAGCGTCGACGTCAACTTTGAGGGTTATCTCTTCGTTTTCATTCTCGTCTCCGGCACATGAGAGTGCGCTATTGAATAGCTCGACGCTCTTGGAGAAATTGATGTCCAGACTTTTCGAAGTCGAGTCCCCGAAAGATGTAGGATTGGGGATAGACGGGAGAGAGATAGAGAATCGCTTAGAAGACCCATCTATGCGTCTATGAAGATTACGCATACGACGATGAGATGGACTCGTAGCGGGGGCCAAAGATGTGTTTCCCGACGCGGATGAAGCTACCAGGGAAAACTCGACTGTCTGGCCGCTGGAAGTTCTCGTGAATTTCTGATATAAAATAACGAAAACGTAATAGCACACCTTGACGCTGACTCATTGAAGTTTGCGTCAATTTGAAGCAACTGGACCTGAGGCGTAGAACCGTCACTTCTGCGGAACTTTGATGCGACGTGAGCCGGCAACGATTGATTTGCTGGTGTCCAATGCTTTGCGACTCGCACGAATGGTCCAGCGCCGCACTGATAAATGTCATATAGTCATAAGGTGGTCTTTTTCGGGTGTATATTTACATAAGAAACCCTTACATTTTCAGGTAGTCGGACTACGGTATGCTGCGCGCCTTTCTGAAAAAGATGACTGCAGCCCTTGGTCTCGTCAGTACAAACGAGCTGTATAGTCTGACTGTTTGTACTCGTGGTACAATTCAAGATCTCCCATCCAGCTGCCGGGGTAATGTCGGAAATCGAGGTCGAAGAGCCGCTCTATACTTCATCAACCCAAGTTACAACCTCAGATTTGGAGCAACCTACGATTGTGAAAGTGCCCCCTATGGACGTATCGTTGCTCGGGATATCATAGCTACACGAGCCGTTGAAGCACGGCTGCGTCCAATTGTTTTTGGCGTTGACCTCGCAAAAGAGTGTCAAAAGGAGTGGAAGAAGCGCAATGGCTTTCATGGTTCAAGGAACGAGGGTGGCTTTGAACGAATGTGACAAGTAAAATGAAAGGCTTTGAAGCAGAGAAAAGACGCGTTTGGGGACGACGAATGACCATACATCGCAAATCCTGAACTCCTTTATACGCTGGATGTAACTCGAGTGAACCATTGATTCGTGCTGGTCACAAAATGGAGTTGTCGGTCCTTAAAGGCACCAACAATCAAGAGGATTGTTTCGCCGTGCTAGAGAGTACTTAGTCAAACCACATATGAAAATGAAAACGAAATAATAGAACACATATCAGATGGTCGTGGCCATGAATTTGTAGGACTGCAGCTTTGTGAGCGTATTCCTGTACACTCGTACGAGCCGATGTTACTCTTAAACAGTGATCGTCCGTAGAACGACATATTTCGGAGGAATTGTATAAAGATCTTCTGGGACGACATTCCTGGGTCCACGTTCCATGTTGACAGAAGATAGTTGATTGTTTGTGTCTGACGGCGAAAATCTCATGAAGGTGCGAAGGCAAGTCGAAAATCACCGAAAATCGCCAGGAACCTGGATGCCGGTACACCGGATCAATCTCGGTTATGCGGCCGGCTACTCCCGTTCGATCGCGTTCATTTGGCGCGCTCAGGGAAAGCAACGCGTAGCACAGTCAAAGCCCTCTGCCTCACACACCGGCCAAATCAATTTTTAGTCCGGGATTATATCGCAAAACTATACCAAAATCTAGATAAATAGTATAAGTTTGCATATGGACCAAATTTCTACTTCAAATGAAAAATAAGTTTACTCACAAAACTGAATTTGAAATCCGGATTTCTGTATAATCCGGGATGAAGCATAAATCTATACTCAAACAATAAGCCATTTTCAAGTATAGATTTGCGTTTCATCACGGATTATACGGAAATCCAGATTTCAAATTTGGATTTGTGAGTAAATTTGGTTTTCTATTTGAAGTAAAGATCTAGGCTAAATATGAACTTATACTATTTATATAGATTTTCGTATAATTTTTACGTATAATCCCGGATTAAAAATTGATTTGGCCGGTGTGTCACCTTCTTGGACTCTTGCAACGACGACGACGACGCATT